>PVJC01036486.1:0-17731 GCA_004026665.1 Murina feae | reverse complement strand
CATCACCCATCCCCATGTCTCCCCGTCCCCACATCACCCCTGTCCCCACGACACCCCAGGGCAAGGTGCTTAGTTAAAGTGTCCTCAATGTCTGCCTGGCCCTTCCCACTTCCCACCCACTCGGCCACCCAGGGGCAGCCCTCTCAGCAGCCCTTCCCCTGCACCGCAGTCCAAGGGTGTGCCCCCCCTTCCCTCCCCCCTCCCCTCTCCCTCCGGGCAGGTGCGTTTATTTATAAATGCCCATGACCTCCTGCCGGGAGAGGTCACACCCTGCACAACAGTTCCCAGAGCCTCCAGCTTGCTGTCCCAGCCCCTGGCCTGGGGGGCGGTGGGCATGGGGGCTGTGGCCTGTGCAGGAGCTGGTGGCAGCTGAGGGCCCGCAAGCACAGGCGGCACAGAGGCCTCACGGGAGGCCTCGCTCTCCAGCAGCTGCGCCCCCAGCTGGTCCTCCTCAGCCCTGGTGCTAATTGGGGAGCTCACAGCGCTGAGTGTTAGGGCGTCTCCCCTCTTAGTACAGAGTCGGTGAAAAGCAGGTTAAGTCTGGGGAGGAGGGGTGGGACTTGGCAGGGCTCCTCTTAGCGCCCTGCAAGCAGCTCTCTCTCCTCACGCCCTCCCCTCGTATACCCACAGGGGACGACGGTGGAAGGGGGGTGACGAGGCCCCGGAGCAATGATCCAGGTTCTCAGAGCCCTGAGACCCCATACCGCTGGGGTGTGGAGGCCCTGGAGGAGAGGGAAGTGCATCTTTGAACTTTGGGTCCAGGAATTCAGTGGATGCTTTTCCGTGAAGAACAGGCAGGAAACATACAGCCCTGGCCTGTGTGGTTCAGTGGATAGAGCGTCAGCCTGCAGACCAAAGGGTCCCGGGTTCGATTCCAGTCAAGGGCACGTACTCTGGTTGCAGGCTCCTCCCAGGCCCGGGCCCTGGTCTGGCGTGTGCAGGAGGCAGCCCGTCAGTGTGTTTCTCCCACATGGATGTTTCTCTCTGTCTTTCCCTCTCTCTCCCAGTCTCCCTGAAATCAATGGACAAGTATCCTCAGGTGAGGATTAGCACAAACAAAAACACGTTAAAGTCGCAGAGCATTTTCAAATGCATTGTTTTATTTAATCACCAAAGGCCCCTGAGTGAAGTGAGGCACTCAGTAGGTGTATTTGAGCAGCTTAAAATACATACTGTTTAGCTCTGGCCAGCTTGCTCAGCAGTTAGCACACTGGCCGGCAGACTGAAGGGTTCCTGGTTTGGTTCTGGTCAGAGGCATGTACCTCGGTTGCAGGCTCCATCCCTGGCCCTGGTCAGGGTGCATGCAGGAAGCAACCAATCACTGTGTCTGTCTCGCATCCACATCTCTCTCTGTCTCTCCCTCTCCCTTCCACTCTACAAATAAATGGAAGAAATATCCTTGGGCGAGGGTTAACAAAAACAATACATGCTGTTGATCTTGTATAATAAAAGACTCCTATGCAAATCGTCCCCTCGGGAGTTTTACCGGAGTTTGATCACTCACTGTGACATGCGCTGACGGCCAGGGGGTAGCGCGGACCGTGGTGGTGACCAGCAGTGGCAGGGGCAGGGCAGGGAGGGAGGGAGGGAAGGAGGAGGCAGGGAGATGGGGAACCTGATCGGCCCTGATTGCCGGCCAGGCCTCGGGACTCCCCGTGCATGAATTTTGAGCACTGTGGGAGCCCCTCACACGTCCCGCGTGGTTCAGGGTTCCTGTTCAGGGTTCGAGTTCTGGAGGAGGCTGCACACAAAATGAAGAGAGAGAGACTAAAAGAAAATCAATTTAGATTAATGGGGACCAGGCGTGGAGTCTTTACCTCTAGTGGGTAAGATTGCCCACTGCTCTGGCCTCGCTCAAAGCTTTTATTCTGGCAATGGGGAAAACAACCACATCCTTATCCTAAGGGCAGGAAATTCCAACCACAAAGAGACAACAAGAATTTACATATCAGTAACAGAGGTGGAGGGCTGCTTTAACTATCAAAGTCTCCATCTAAACGATGGGCGAATAGCTCCCCCACTATTCAGAGCAATTAAGGTCCACCAGCCTTCAGGCACATTTCTCTACTAAGTGACAATGACCCTCTCCCGCAGAGCACCAGGCCTGTAGTTTGTTATGAAGTCGGGGCGTCTGTCCTGAGCACCTGGTCCAGGGACAGAGCTGGCGTTGCCCTTAGGCACATTGTTCACAGACAAAGGACCGAGGCCCCGTGGCTGCTTTCGAGGGCGCGGTGTTCAGAGGCAGGTCACCCGCTTTTATGGAGCAGCTGACAGTCTTGCCTTTTCTCTCCAAGGGCAAACTTTGACGACACCGCCACCTACTCCGCGGTGGCCACGAACGTGCATGGGCAGGCATCCACCAACGCGGCCGTGGTGGTGAAAAGTGAGTGAGCTCAGGGGGGGTTGGGGGTGGGGGGTGGGGTTGGGGGGTGGGGGGAGGGGTAAGGGGCATGCCTCCATGCCCCCGGCTCGCTCTGCCCATCACCCCCTCGCCTTTCAGGGTTCCGAGGGGAAGAGGAGCCGATCCACTCCATGGGGCTCCCGATTGGCTGTAAGTTGACTTTTTTTTTTTTCCTTTTGGGCACAAAAATATATACTGACATAGCACATGGTTTTAAAAATTACTATTATTAATTATTTTTACTATATACATATTTTTCCTGATTTCAGAGAGGAAGGGAGAGGGAGAGAGAAGCATCAATGATGAGAGAGAATCCTTGATTGGCTGCCTCCTGCACACCCCCCCTTGGGGATCGAGCCTGCAACCCGGGCCTGCGCCCTGACCGGGAATCGAACCCTGACCTCCTGGTTTATGGATGGACGCTCAACCGCTGAGCCACACCGGCCGGGCTAAATTATGTTCTAAAGGTCAGACTTTTTAAAGTTTGGAAAGCTGTCTACGCTGCAGCGTCTGCTGGCACAGGCTCCGCTGCCACCCGGTGGTGCAACATGGCGCCTTCAATTGGGGAAAAGCCTGAATCCAAATCCTTGACCGGCAGGCAGTCCGTGGCCGCCTTTTGCATTTAAGGGTAGTTTTCCTCTTTCCCCAAAGTCCGGGCTCACTGGTGAGGGGCAGCGGACCCGGACCTTGAGCGGTGCCAGGGCTGCCTGGACGTCACGGGCGAGGCCCACACGTGGACACACTGTGCCTCCGCCTCCTCCGCCCGTCACGCACAGCCATGTGGTTCCCGTGGCCTGTGCAGCTGGGTCACAGGCGCAGTTTTGCGTGTGTCCCTGTGCCTGAACCCGTGAGCCCTCCCCCGACGGGCCCTTTCCCTCCGCAGTGCCCTTGCCGTCCGTGGTTCCGTACACGCACTTCGACGTCCAGTTTCTGGAGAAGTTTGGGGTCACCTTCCGAAGAGAAGGCGAAACGGTCACTCTGAAGTGCACGCTGCTCGTGACGCCAGACCTGAAGCGGGTGCAGCCGCGTGCCGAGTGGTACCGCGACGGTGAGTCAGGGCGGCTGCAGCCCGGGCGCCTCCCTCCACATGGGGAAACCGAAACCTTTTCTCTGGTTAATCCTCAACCGATGATGTTTTCCTACTGATGTTTAGAGAGAGTGGGAGGGAGGGGGAGAGACAGACAGAGAAACATGCAGGTGAGAGAGACATCCATCGGCTGCTTCCCACATGCACCCTGACCGGGGCCGGGATGGAGCCTGCAGCAGAGGCAGGTGTCCTTGTATGGAATCGAAACTGAGACCCTTCAGTCCACGGCTGGCACGCTACCTGCTGAGCCACACCGGCCAGGGCTGGGAAACCATGGATATGGGACTCGCTTTTCTTGTCTTCATGGCAGCCGCTGCTTCCCCGTTGGTGCCTCGCTTTCTCGTGAGCTCTTGGCGAACCCGGTGCTCAGGTCGTGGAGCCCCGGGGACCATCCGCGTGGGCACGGTGGGCGCGCGGGCCCAGGTGTGAGCGCTCCAGTGCCCGACACCCTCCGTCCCTCGCAGACGTGCTCCTGAAGGAGTCCCCGTGGACACAGATGTTCTTCGGGGAAGGCCAGGCCGCGCTGTCCTTCAGCCAGCTGAGCAAGGATGACGAGGGCCTCTACACCCTCAGGATCCTGTCGCGCGGCGGCGTCAGCGAGCACCGCGCCTTCCTGTTCGTCAGAGGTCGGTGGGCTCCGGCTGTGGGCGTTCCGGGGGCCTGGGGGACTGGGGGGGTCGAGGGGGGACCTCAGGGAGATGCAGGCGCGGGCAGGGCGGGCGATGGCTCACTGGCCCGTGGCTTCCCGAGACCTCGGCAGCGGCTTGAAATAGTGGCTCCGTGTCCAGAAGCCCTCAGCCCCCGTCGCTGAGGACGAAGCAGGTGCCATGCGCTCAGGGCGGGTCGCAGCCGAGGTCCTGTCGTCGTTTAGCTTCAGGGCGCCCCCCCCCCCCCCCCCCCGCGGTGGTCGCGACCAGCGGGGTGATCGAGCGGAGGGCGGGTGGCCCAAATGTTTGCTCATAACGTGCGGAGACCAACTCGAGGTTCCCTGCTGTCTAAGGACTTGGAAAGGTCACAGCGTCCACGGTCGCGTTTCCCAGGCGCTCAAAGGCCACGCGGTCGCTGTGTTGCTTCTGTGAAACTTTCTCCTTTTTTTGTTTTTGTTTCTTTAGAGAGAGAAGGAGAGAGAGGGAGAGAGAGGGAGAGACAGAGAGACACCCATGTGAGAGACACACGCCGAGTGGTCGCCTCCTGTATGAGCCCTGACCAGGGCCCTGGGCTGGGGAGGAGCCTGCAACCAAAGTCCATGCCCTCGACTGGAATCGAACCCGGGACCCTTGGGTCCGCAGGCCGACGCTCCATCCACAGAGCCAATCAGGCTAGGGTCATTTTTTTCTCTTTAATCCTCACTCGAGGATATTTTTCCTACTGATCTTTAGAGAGAGTGGAAGGGAGGGGGAGGAGCTAGAGAGAAATGTCAATGTGAGAGGGACACATTGACTGGTTGCTTCCCGCACAAACCCCGCCTGGGGCTGGGGATAGAACCCGCAACCCAGAAATGTGCCCTTGATGGGACTCGAACCTGACACCCTTTGATAGGCAGGCTGATGCTCTAACCACTGAGCCATGCCGGCCAGGGCTGTCCCTGGAATTTTTGCGAACATGACATCATGTTGTCATGCCTCCCAGGGGCAGCGAACCTCCGTTCTGGATCCAATCACGAAAGCTCATGGAGCTGAGCATGTTACAGAGGACAGAAGTGTTGCGCTAAAGAACGCCTAAATGTGTACAGAAGCATCAGTGATGAGAGAGAACCACTGACTGGCTGCCTCCTGCACACCCCCCACTGGGGAGGGAGCCTGCAACCCAGCCATGTGCCCTGACCGGGAATCAAACCGTGACCTCCTGGTTCAAAGGTCAATGCTCAACCACTGAACCACACTGGCCGGGCTCGACAGGCTTTACAACGTCCCTGCCCAGGGAGTCTCATCACAGGTCACCTCTCCTCTGCCCTTCCCCCCACCAGATGCGGACCCGCTGGTCACAGGGGCTCCTGGTGCTCCCATGGATGTGCGGTGCCACGATGCCAACCGAGACTACGTCATTGTCACCTGGAAGCCGCCCAACACGACCTCCGAGGGCGCCGTCATCGGCTACTTCATCGACCGGTGAGTGTCCGTTGCGTTCTTACAGGGGCGGAATGTTCCTGGAATGTTCCGTGAAATACATGGACAGGGTACTTGGGTAATATTTCCTACCCTCGGCTCACGGCGCCATTCTTTAAATATATTTTTTAAATGGATTTCCGGGAGGAAGGGAGAGGGAGAGAGAGAGAATCATCAATGAGGGAGAGAATCACGGATCGGCTGCTTCCTGCACACCCCCCACTGGGGATGGAGCCCGCAACCCGGGCCTGTGCCCTGATCAGGAATCAAACCCTGACCTCCTGCGTCATAGGTCGACGCTCAGTCACTGAGCCACAGCAGTCGGGCCCCGACGCCATTCTTCATCGGCTCTGAGTTCTCGCTATTTGGTTATTTCACGCTCCTGACAAGGTAGACATCACCACACAGGCAGGGCCCTGGTGTCTGTGTTGCCGACTGTGTCTCCAGACGCACTCTGAGCCGGCACCGTGGTCCTGCTGAGGGTCCCGCCTGGGCTGGGAGCAGCCTGGCCCAGTGGGTCCCGCCTGGGCTGGGAGCAGCCTGGTCGAGTGGGTCCCGCCTGGGCTGGGAGCAGCCTGGCCGAGTGGGTCCCGCCTGGGCTGGGAGCAGCCTGGCCGAGTGGGTCCCGCCTGGGCTGGGAGCAGCCTGGCCGAGTGGAGTCAGCCGTGTCCCTCTCCCCGGAGGGGCGTGTGGCTGGAACACAGGCTCGCTCGTGCCTAGTGGCCTGTCCGTCTCCCTGTGCATAGGCCTCTCTCCCGGTTCGCAGGAGAAAGCGTTGATAGACGGGACTTTCTCTGAGGCGATGACTCACACGGGGATCACGGAACCAGCGGAGGGCTGTGTCTCTTGTTCCGACCGGGGTGAGGGCCACAGCCGGAGGGCACAGGCAGAGAGGGTGACGCTGCCTCTGGCGGCCTGGTCAGTCCCAGTCCCAGGTTACGGCAACGGGTTCAGGAGTAAGACGGGAGGGTCCAAGCTATTGGGTGATAGGCGGATGGTTCCAGGTAGGAACCCAAGGTTTTATGCACACAAAACCCCGCGAAATAAGATGGTTATTTGAGAAAACGATCCGTCAGCTTGCTTTCTTGGCGTTCCGTTGATTAACTGATGTTTACATTGATTTCTGAGAGGAAGCAAGAGGGAGAGAGAGATAGAAACATCCGTGATGAGAGAGAACCACTGGTCGGCTGCCTCCTGCATGCCCCGTTCCCCCCCCCCCCCGCCCCGCTCCCCGGAGATCGAGCCCGCAACTCGAGCCTGTGCCCTGACCAGAATCGATGAACTCTCTTCGCCACAACAAAGCTACTTGTGTAGCTAAAATGTTCGTGTCGGGTCACGTTCCCATGCCCTGGAGTCAGGCCTGAAGCACAGCGGGGGCCGGTCGGGGTTCACCTGGAATTTCAAAAAGCCAAAACCAAGAGCCGTCTTCTGTTTTCCTGCGACGTTTGATAATTTTCCCAGCTCTCTGGTGAAGTGGTTTCATGCACCTTCTCAGGTAACCATCCCCCGTTAAAAAGATAAAAACACAGCCCAGCCTGCGTGGCTCCGTGGTGAGCGTCGATCTATGCGCCAGGAGGCCGAGGTGCGATTCCCGGTCAGGGCGCACGGCTGGGCTGTAGGCTCGATCACCAGTGGGGAGGAGGCAGCCCATCGATGACTCGCTGTCATCATTGATGTTTCCATCTCTTGCTCCCTCTCCCCTCCCCCCCGCTCTCTGAAATCAGTAAAAACATATATTAAACAAAACCACACAAACCAATAAGAACACAGAACTTGGCTGCAGCAGGTTAGCACGTGTGGGTCAGAGGATTTCATTAAAAATCCTGCCTCATTAGGAAAGAGAGAGGGGATTGTTTTTCAAATGAACATGCAGCCCTGACACTGAGCTGCTCCAAAGGCTGGATTTCCAACTTAATTTCTCCTGGGAAATCCGGCGAGAAGTGTTGGCACTTAAATACCAGTATCTCTGCCTCTGGGAAATGGGGGTCAATCATGTCCAGGTTTCTGGTCAGGACTTAATGTTTCCCTTTATTTTTGTTTGATCTTCACCTGAGGATATGTTTTCATTGTTTTTTTTAGAAACAGTGGGAGCAAGGTGGGAGGGGAGAGAGAGAGAAAGAGAGAGAGAGAAACATCGATGTGAGAGAGAAACATTGATTGGTTGCTTCCCCACATGCCCTGACACAGGCACAGAATTGAACCCGCAACCCAGGTAAGTGCCCGGGAGCCTTTGGTGCATGGGCCACGCTCTAACCACTGAGCACACTGGCCAGGGTAGGACTTGATGTTTTCGGGAGACTTCCAAATTCCACATAAGAAGCCTGCTAGAAAGATACGCCTCACTGTTACGGGAGTGACGGGGAGTCAGCTCGGGGAGCTCCTCTGGGCTCGGTTGTCAGGCCCCCTTTTGGGCTGTGGGGTGCACGGCCGTTCCCCCTTGGCAGTCTGGGCAGCAGAAGGGCCAGGGAGCTGGGGGCACCTGAGATTTTGTGACAGCAGTTGTTCAAGAGCTGCCGAGGGAGGATGGGTCTGAGATCTGAGACAATTTCCCCAGGGGTCAGGAGCTGATCCGAGCCTATATGTTACAGAGGCTCGGAAATATGCTCGGTATTTCCTAGCTACCTGTCTTTTAATGTTTATTTATGCTGTTTGTGTAAATAGATATTTTGATGGCATCAGTTTTGCCCACGTCAGATCTTTGCCTGTTATGATTGTTATCTATATGTATAAAAGCCTAAGTGACCGTTCGACTATTCCACCAGAAGCTATGATGTGCACTGACCACCAGGGGGCACATGCTCAACACACAGGCATGGAAACATGGAACAGACTGATGAATCTCAGAGGGAAAGGGAGAGGGGGGAAAGGGGAGGAGGGAGATGAGATTAACCAAAGATCTTGTATGCATATTAGAGGCCCAGTGCATGGATTTGTGTGCCAGGGGGGTCCCTAGGCCTGGCCTGTGAAGATCAGGCCAAAGCCGGCAGTCTGACATCCCCCAAGGGGTCCCGGATTGTGAGAGGGCACAGGCCAGGCCGAGGGACCCTACCAGTACACGAATCCATGCACTGGGCCTCTAGTACCTATCTATCTATCTATCTATCTATCTATCTATCTATCTATTTATCTAGCTATCTATAGATCTGGCCTGACTCTTGTGGCAGCCGGCACTGTGCAAGTCACATGCAGGTCCCAGCACCCCTTGGGGTGCCTCCTCCCAGGGCGGGAGGCGGGCGCCTTCTTGCACGATTTCAATCGCGCGCTGGGCCTGTAGCATTATATATGTCTAAGTAGGTATACACTCCTGTATATTCATCACGTTGATGTAGTTGTCACTCTTGACTCTTCTTTCTTTGAAGGTGCGAGGTGGGAACTAACAACTGGGTTCAGTGCAATGACTCCCCCGTAAAAATCTGCAAGTACCCTGTGACGGGGCTGATCGAAGGGCGGTCTTACGAGTTCCGCGTCAGGGCCATCAACAGCGCTGGCGTCAGCCGGCCGTCCCGAGCCTCGGAGGCTGTGGCTGCCCTCGACCCTGCTGACCTCGAGAGATTACACGGTAGGTCCCTACAATGTCAGGCTCCGGCTAGGACTGGGGCATGTGGGCTGAGTTGTGTGATTCTTCCTTTCTCCCTACCCCCGACAGTGTCTGAGCCTTGAGGACATGCTCATGGACGGGGAGGGCCAGAGAGAGCCGAGGTGTCCCATGGTCTCCTGTGGTCTCCCATGTCTCCCATGTCTTCCGTGTCTCCCGTGGTCTCCTGTGGTCTTCTGTGGTCTCCCGTGAATGCCCTGGGGTAGTGGGGAGCCAGGCCATGGTTTATACCTCAGTGCACCTTCCTGCCACTCTGCACTGGAATCCAGTTACCTGGGAGCAGAATGAGGCTTTGCGGAGGGTGTGGTTTCAATGCACAAGGAGCCAGGTGTTGAGACCAAGCCACTCTATTTTGAATTTTAATTTCACATGATGCAGGTTCCCCAGGGGGATGGGGCCCTTTATTATGCTCTTAAGGGAGCCACTGCATGTCCCTTACCTGCATGGCTTCTCGAGTCCACTGCAAAGAGCTGAGAAGCGCTGGCCATCATCCGGACCATCTCCACAGAGGCAGGGGCAGGGAATATGCCGTCAGCGTAGAGCAAAGGCGATTCGTGCCTCATAGGCAGCGAGGGAAATGGTGCCTTGTAAACAGTTTTATTGATGTCAGAGAGGAAGGGAGAGGGAGAGGGGGAGAGAGAGAGGAAACATCAGTGATGGGAGAGAGTCATTGATCACGCCCACTTCTGGTGATTAATCCTGCAACCCAGGCATGTGCCCTGACTGGGAATCAAACCATGGCCTCCTGGTTCCTGGGTTGATGCTCAACCACTGAGCCACACTGGGCAGCAAAATAGCTTTTCTAAGGGACCCTTGGATGTCAATTTTAGCATCAACCTTTCTCTCCGCAGCCGTCCGTTTCGGGGGAGATAAAGAAATTGTGATCTGTCAGGATGACCTGGAAGGTGAGTTGCCCTCTCACCCGGGTCTGGGGTTGTAATTCAAGGCGGGAGAGAGGGGGGAGCACGTGTGTGACGGGGACACCCTTACAGCGAACATAACACCTGTGGGTCAGACCTGCGCGCTTATGGCCGGAGAAGCCGACAACAACACAGGACAGAACACGGGCGTGCGTCTAGGAGTCCAGATGGGCCGATGGTGGACACTGCTGTGTTCTGTGGGGTCCAGGGGGAGAAGCAGCCACACTGACCCCGAGGCTGAGGCCTGGCTGGAGCCGTTCCTTCTCACACCATCTGTTCCTGGGCGAGCGCTTAGTATTGTGTAGGCTAAGGTGACCAGATGTCCCGCTTTTGGTGGGACAGTCCCGATCTTTAACAATTTGTCCTGCGTCCTGCGGCGTTTTAAAAAAGTCCCAATTTTTGGAAAGAGATATATGTACTACTCTTTGTAATATTTTAAGTAATTAATAATAATAATAAAAAGAACCCCCCCGGTCAATGGTGTCCCGCTTTACCAATGTTAAAATCTGGTCACCTTAGTGTAGGCAGAAGTTTCACTTCTAACATTTCACTGAGCGGACCCGCCTCACCCCTCAAATCATGTCCCTGTTAGACTCTGCGAGGGCTTCTCCCTGTTCCTCCCTCAGAAGGGGGGCTCGCGTCACTCGTCCGAAATTCATCCATTTTAGTTGGGCCCATAACCAGAGGACAAAGCGTGGACATTTGAAATAAAAGTAGTTTGTCCACACGGAGCCGCCGCTGAAGGGGATGCACTGCGAGCGCCTCTCTCAGTGTCCTCGGTCCCTCGGGGGAGTTGCTGGTTGGGTTTCCTATTTGCCCCCAATGGTGCTCGGCAGCCATTCCTTCTCGAAACGGTGCCCCAGGGCAGCCCCTGGCTTCGGCGGGTTCCTGTGGCCGGTCGCCCACCCCCACGCCCAGCAGGAGGTTGGGTTTCCTATTTGCCCCCAATGGTGCTCGGCAGCCATTCCTTCTCGAAACGGTGCCCCAGGGCAGCCCCTGGCTTCGGCGGGTTCCTGTGGCCGGTCGCCCACCCCCACGCCCAGCAGGAACCCTGGCCGCGGGCTGGTTCCTCTCCTGCGAGCTGGCTCGGGGCGGAGCAGGATGCGTGGCCTCTCCTGGGCAGCACGGCCTCACCTGCTCTCACCGCTGTCTTCCCCTCCAGGCGACGTGCAGATCCCAGGGCCCCCCACCAACGTGCACGCCTCAGAGGTCAGCAAGACCTACGTGGTCCTCAGCTGGGAGCCCCCTGTCCCCCGGGGCAAGGAGCCCCTGACCTACTTCATCGAGAAGGTACGGCGCCTTCCCGAGACCACCAATCGCTGTGCCACGCGGGGTGGGGGGCTTAGAGACGGTGGCCACCGAGTGCCCGTCACAGAGCCCCATCACGTCACAGGAGGAAGCTCCTGCCTGGCCCGCCTGTGGGTGGTGAGCAAGGTCCCCTCAGCCTCCGGGGACTGGCCAGGCTCTGCTCCCCTCTGTGAGCAAGCCCTCCCTGCCCCTCTCATCAGCTGAGTCCTCACCTATGGGAGGCTCGGGACTTAGTGTCCCCCCCAAACTCCAGGCTGCTGGGCCCTGAGGGGGATTTGTTCAGAAGCCGCGTGGCCACTGGGTGGCGACCGTGTAGAGGGATTCCCCCTTCTGGTGGCCGCAGGTCAGGCAGGTGGGGTTCTGGACGAGAGAGAACCAGCTGGCGGCCTGGCCAGGCTTCCTCAGCGGTTGGAGTGTCCGCCCATGGATGGAAGGGTTGTGGGTTCGATTCTGGAAAAGAGCGTGTACCTTGGTTGCAGGCTGCATCCCCCCTCTAGTTGGGGTGTGTGTGGGGAGGCAACCAGTCGATGTGTCTCTCTCACATCGATGTTTATCTCCCTCCCCTCCCTACACTCTCTCTAAGAAACTATGGGAAGAATATCCTTGGTGACGATGAACAACAGCAAAAACAACAAAAAGAAAGAAATAGCTGGTGTGTCGTGGCCTTGGAACACATGTGTCACGTGCACCCACACATGTACCCACAGACACACATGCACACACAGACACACATGCACACACAGATACTCACGCACACACATGCAATGCAGACAAACAGATACACATACACACATACACACACATATACACATGCACACACAGACACATATGCACACACAGACATACTCAACAAAACATACATCCTTTCCACGTGCCGTGCATCCCGTCTCACTATCACCTGCCCTTGCACTGGAAGCTTAGGTGTCAGCGGCTGCCGTGGGGTGACCGCCCTGGGCGGGGGGCCTCCTTGGCAAAGCCTCTGTTGTCAGGAGAAGCTGTAACTGTGTCTGTGGAACCTAAGTTATGTTACATAATTACTCGCTTTCGAGCAGGCATTTTACTGGTCAGCATCTCCAGCTTTAAGTAATTTCTTACCTTCTCAGAACGGCTTCCCTCTCCATACACATCATGAAAGACGTTCCGAGGGCCCAGCGTCAGGGTAGAGGATGGGCAGCCCGCCCTATGATTTGGTCGCTAGGATGGATGGTGCCCTCCGGCCTCTGGGGGTCAGCCCTGTCACAGTCCCCTTCTCCCCGCAGTCCATGGTCGGGAGCGGCAGCTGGCAGCGGGTCAACGCGCAGACGGCAGTCAGGTCGCCGCGCTACGCCGTCTTTGACCTTGCAGAGGGGAAGCCCTACGTGTTCCGAGTTCTGTCTGCAAACAAGCACGGGCTGAGCGAGCCATCGGAAATCACGCCCCCCATCCAGGCCCAGGAGACCATCGGTGAGTGTTACCACAAGCGGCCAGGACTCCGATGGGCCCTGAGTGAGACGCATCGGGTACCCAGGACTGTGTGATGAAGACACTAGCGTCGCACAGGAGTTAGAACTCAGGGAGCCTGAGCGTTTTGTGTGACCAGAGAGGAAAGCTCCCTCGGCCTCGCTCTGGTCAGTTCTCAACATTTCTCCAAAGTTCCATCTTATGAACTGATGAGTGGGTTACACATACCTTCAGGCAGTGGTCACTTTAAAAAGATCCCAGTCCCACTGACTGGCGTGGCTCAGTGGTTGAGCATCGACCTATGAACCAGGATGTCACGGTTTGATTCCCGGTCAGGGCATATGCCGGGTTGCAGGCTCCATCACCAGTGTGGGGGTGTGCAAGAGGCAGCCGATCAATGATTCCCTCTCATCATTGATGTTTCTATCTCTCTCTTTCCCTTCCTCTCTGAAATCAATAACAACTACATTTTTAAAAAAGTCCCAGTCCCTAGATGAACTGGAGTGTTTTGTCTATAAGATTGAGGTTCCCTCTCTACAATGTCTAATGCTAGATAAGGCGCAAATCCCTAGTCAAATCATGACTTGAGTCTGAGTTCCTTCAGAGGTGAACAGGATGGGATTGTGACTGATTGCCTCACAGTTGGTAGTTTTCCATTCCAACACAGTTACTACGCACTTAGCAAAGCTCAGGTGTTCCCGGAAGATCCCTCAGTCATCCAGGTGGAGGGATGGGCGATTTCATGATTGCACCCCCTTTCCTGTGGGGCCAGGTGGGGTCTCAGGAGACAGAGAAGCCTGGCAGGCACCCCTGGGCCCTCTGAATGTTCGCCCACCCTCGTTCTCCTCCTCCTCATCCAAATTTTATCTAAAGACCCAAACTTGGGCTGCCATGCCCAGTGGACAGAGGGGTTGGAAGGTCTTAGTATGTCTTCCAAAACCTCAATATCACTGACCATGTACCAATCCGTTTCCCCTGCGAAGTCACCCCCTCTGCACCTGGCCGGGTCATTGTATCTCGGGACACAAAGACGTCGGTCGTGGTGGAATGGGACAGGCCAAAAAACCAAGAGGACCTGCTCGGCTACTACGTGGACTGCTGTGTGGTGGGATCCAACGTCTGGGAGCCCTGCAACCACAAGCCCATCAGCTACAACAGGTGCGGTCCCTCTCCTTCCTTCCCGAGGACCCAGATCACTGCCTGGGGGCAAAGTTCAAGAAACAAAACTGAAATAGGAGCCACAGGGCACTGAGGACAGCATATCCCGTGGTAGACACACCTCTGAGAAGACTACACATGAATTAGGAACAATAGGACACAGAGGACAGCATATCCCGTGGTAGACACACCTCTGAGAAGTCTACACATGAACTAGGAATGACAGTGCATGGAGGGCACCATATCCTGTGGTAGATATTTACTGGGCACTTACCACAGGCAAAGCATCTGTGCTGAGGACTTTATATACATACATACATACATACATATATAAATGTATATATTTTAAATATATTTTTATTGATTTCAGAGAGAGGAAGGGAGAGATAGAGATAGAAACATCAACGATGAGAGAGAATCACTAACTTAAAACATAAAATAAACCTCGCAAACCCCCCAAACAGTCTGTTTTTGTGAAGGGGTGAAAGGCCACGCCCGGCAGCCACTGCCCCCCTTTCCCCAGGTTCGTGGTGCACGGCCTGAGCACGGGTGAGCAGTACCTCTTCCGCGTGAAAGCGGTGAATGCCGTGGGGACCAGCGAGAACTCGCAGGAGTCGGATGCCATCAAGGTCCAGGCCGCGCTCAGTAAGTCACGCTCGCTGCTCCGCGTCCCTGCGCCGGGGCGTGGGCTTCTGCACGACACACATGTGCTGCCGTGTGCAGTGTCACCGAGAAAGGGTGGCGTGAGTCGCCCCCAGAGAACGTGGGGTTCTGCGGGAACCGCTCACCCAGGCTCCTGCCTCGGAAATGCCTGTGTGTGATGAGCCACATGCTAACAACATGCTCGGGAAAGACCTTCCCGCTCACGGCCCACATTGAAGTACAGGCTTCGGGCCCGGGTTTCTCTCTCTAGGCAGAGGCCGAGGGCAGGCAGCATCAGTGGCCTTCGGAGCTGCCCTCAGCGTGAGGAACTTTAATACGTGGACCCAGGAATTTCAGGTGTTTATGTAACTTTGTGGCGTTGTTCCCAGTCACCTTAGAACATTGTTATTGTGACGGAACCGACCAATCAGGTCCCGAACTGCAGGACGGGCGGGAACTGCGGGCGTGTGAGCTGCTGTTCTGTGACTGTCAGCCACGTGGGCTCCATAGAACTCACCACGGGCCTGCACACAGTCAGGAGGTTCTGTGACTCAGTCACGTGGGCTCCACAGAGCTCAGCACGGGCCTGCACACAGTCAGGAGGTTCTGTGACTGTCAGCCACGTGGGCTCCACGGAGCTCAGCACAGGCCTGCACATAGTCAGGAGGTTCTGTGACTGTCAGCCACGTGGGCTCCACGGAGCTCAGCACAGGCCTGCACACAGTCAGGAGGTTCTGTGACTGTCAGCCACGTGGGATCCACGGAGCTCAGCACAGGCCTGCACACAGTCAGGAGGTTCTGTGACTGTCAGTCACGTGGGCTCCACAGAGCTCAGCACGGGCCTGCACACAGTCAGGAGGTTCTGTGACTCAGCCACGTGGGCTCCACAGAGCTCAGCACGGGCCTGCACACAGTCAGGAGGTTCTTCTCAAACAGGTGGGGAAGGATGTGTCTCTGCTCCCCATTCACCCCAACCCTGAGTCGCGTGGTGGAGGGAGACAGGGACGCGGGGGTAACGCGCGTGTGTCCCGCAGCTGTCCCGTCGCACCCGTACGGGATCACGCTCCTGAACTGCGATGGCCACTCCATGACGCTCGGCTGGAAGGTGCCGCGGTTCAGCGGGGGCGCGCCCGTCCTGGGCTACTTCGTGGACAAGCGCGAGGCCCAACACAGAAACTGGCACGAGGTCAACGCGGCGCCCGTGCAGGAGCGGCTCCTCACGGTGGGTGTCAGCCTCGTGGGCTCTGCGGGGCCTGGCCCTTCCCGTGGGCAGAGCGCGGGGACAAACCCGGGTCCCACACCGCAGCTCCTGGGCCGTGGCGCTGGGGCCGGAGGGTCTCCGGCATTTTTCTCTCTTTCTGAGGAGCAGTGAGGGGCGGAAAGGCAGGTGGGTGGGTGATGGACAGCCCGGTAGTGATGCGGCGGGGACTGATGCCCAGCCCTGGCGTGACCCCTGCAGGTGCCTGATGCCACGATGGGGGGCAGTCAGGGGCCTGGCAGGCCCCACCCCACCTCGCGGTAGATCCATAGGCACCTGCGCCCCCACGGACCGGCAGGCACTTCTGCTTCCGTGCAAATGTCAGACTCTCACCATCTGACAGGTGGAGGGCTTGACCGAAGGTGCGTCCTATGAGTTTAAAATCGCTGCCACCAACCTGGTGGGCATCGGGCAGCCCTCGGACCCCAGTGAGCTCTTCAAGTGCGAGGCCTGGACGGCGCCGGAGCCGGGTAGGGGCTGCGCTCCTGAACACCCCTCCCCACCTCCCCGCATCTGCTTCGCTCCCGGGACCAGCCGAGAGGCAACTCCCTGTGTGCTGGGGCGCTGATTGGACCCCCCCTCCCCCGCGGCTCCAGGTCCCACGTACGACCTGACCTTCTGCGAGGTCAGGGACACCTCGCTGGTGCTGCTGTGGAAGGCCCCCGTGTACCA
The DNA here is from genome assembly GCA_004026665.1 of Murina feae. Lineage (NCBI taxonomy): Eukaryota > Metazoa > Chordata > Mammalia > Chiroptera > Vespertilionidae > Murina > Murina feae. Next base: position 1,145 of record PVJC01036486.1, on the reverse strand, counting down.
GGGCAGCAGCCCCGTGTCCGGCTACTTCGTGGACTACAAGGAGGAGGGCTCCGAAGAATGGACCTCCGTCAGCGAGGCGCCCACGGCCCATCGCTACTTAAAGGTGAGGCGCCTCCGCTGCCACCGCCTCTGGGAGCAGGGGGTCGGTCCTGGGGCAGCCACGTGCCGGTAGGGTGGGTGCCGAGGGGACACTCAATGCCGCGGCCCTGGGGACAGTGGTGGGTGCTGCATTTCGGCCCCGAGCGCGGCCTCGCCACCGGACAGCACTGGGTGAGCGGAGGCCTCAGACCCGCCTGTGCACGGGCGCCGTCCACGCCTTCCGCGGGGCGTGGGTATTAACATTCTCCCCGCCCAGACCCTGCAGTAACTCCTTCACTCACGGGTTGCTAGTGAAGTCTTTTAAAGGAAAAATATTTGATGGGTTTCAGAGAGGAAGGGAGAGGGAGAGGGAGAGAGACATCCACAATGAGAGAGAATCATGGATCGCTGCCTCCTGCAGGCCCCACACTGGGATGGAGCCCACACCCGGGCCTGTGCCCTGACTGGGAATCGAACCCTGACCTCCTGGTTCCTGGGTCGATGCTCAGCCCCTGAGCCCCACCAGCTGAGCAGGAACACATTATTTTTTAAAAAGCAAGCATATTCCTGACAAACTGAAAAATAACCAAGTTCCCTTCATTTCCCTATTTTCGTGGCGTTTCCCCCGCCACCTCCAGGTGTGTGACCTGCACCAGGGTCAGAGCTATGTCTTCCGAGTGCGGGCGGCGAATGCCAGCGGCGTGGGGAAGCCGTCGGACCCGTCGGAGCCGGTGCTCCTGGAGGCCAGGCCGGGTGAGCTGGGACCGACAGAGGCTGCGGGCGAGGGGACCCCGAGTTACGCGTGAATGTGGACGAGGCCAGGACAGGTTTGGAAGCTGATGGACGGCAGGGACACAGAGCAAGTCCTCAGGGCCCACAGGCTCGCCCGCCGGGACAGGCCAGAGCACCCTGGGTCCCTGGGTCTGTGTGGGCGTCGGTGGAACCTTATCTTGCCTGGGATTTGCGGCAGGAAATGACGCAACCCCTGGAGATTTTTCGGCTGCGAGTAAGGAGAGCCCAGGAGGTGGCCTGGACAGGGACGTGCTTCTCTGTGTTTTTTTTTTTTT
>PVJC01036485.1:7011-17816 GCA_004026665.1 Murina feae | reverse complement strand
TGCCTTCGTGAGATCGTCCGAGTGAAAATGAATGAACAAGCGGCAGAACACAACCCCGAGTCTCAGTAAAATGGTAAAGATAACAGAGTCATGGCGCTCAACATGGCCAGCCGCAACCAGAATGCGACTGCCTTCAAGACAAAGGAGGGCGGTGACAGCCAGAGGGGCCGTGTTCGCTGATGGGCGGTGGCCGGTCAGGGCCCTGGACGGAGCGCCTCAGCCGGCCCCTGGCCACCCGACAGCTGTCTATTTGACCAACGGGAGTTCCATAACGTTTTCTGTGCAGTAAAAATTTAAATTCATGTCCCGCTCCTCCCAAATCACTTTTTTTCTCTCTAATTACAGAAAATACAATTTTGCACAGTGCTAAAATACCAATGTTGTGATCGGTGCTCAACCATCCAGGGATGTCCAACCACCACCCTTAATACTGTCCCATCTGGTCTCAACCTAATATTTATTTGCCATTTAAGGGGAGGGGGGTGCTATTTATTTAACACTCCTCCATGTCTCTTAGCATGTTAAAGAGAAACATGTATTAGTAAAACATTAATAGCCAACCCCCAGCCTGAGCCCCAGCCCAGCCGGGTGGTTCCACCTCCACCTGACTTCCTCCTTCCTTCTTCCTGTCGGGATTCTGAAGATGACTCTCAATAACTATTTTTTTTCCCCAGGGGAAAAAACAAAAACAAAAAAACAGGATGAAAAGGGAAAGCGTGGAGGAGAGTGAGAAGCAAGGGCCAGAGGAGGCAGGAAGGAAGGGAGAGGTGGAAAAGGAAGGAGGGAAGAAACAGCTGGAGTGCTAGAAGGGCTCCGGCACCCTGAGCTGAAAACCCGTGACCCAGGAGAAAGGGAAGGAAGGGACTCAGTGACCCTAACCCTTCCCGCTTCACTGTGAGTCAGGGGCGCCATCGGGACTCTACAGTCGGGGGAGGGAAAGGAGGGGAGAGAAAGGGAGGGGAGAGAACAGGGGGAAGGGGTGTGGGGGCCCCAGGCCTCCAGAGCAGAGACCCTGCAGCCTGCCATCCAGACCCGTCCCCGGCTCCATGCCGTCATTGCCTAAACACACATGTATCTGACATTAGCACAGAACACGCGAGCCTGTGCCACCATCTGCGTGACATCACAGCCTCCTGTGGTCCCCGAGCCCCAGCCGGGCTCCGTCTACCAACAGTCCCGGCACCTGCGCCCTCACCGGGGTCTGTGTGTGGGCCCAGTCAGCCCACAAGCTGCCAGGGGCCACAGCCCCCTCCGCTGGTCCGTCTGCTCTGACCAGGCACACACCTGGCCTAACCTAGACCCCGAGGCCCCTGCCCTGCAGCCACAGTTGAGAAGAAGCGGAGAGAGGTCACCACCAGCAAGATCCCCTGAGAGTCCCTCCCGCTGTCCATCCTCCTCCCCCTGGACACGCGCTCCCTTCGCACACCGCTGGCCACGGCGCAGGGCGCTCACCTCTGGGCTCACCCCACGCTCACTGCTGGGCTCACAGCTGAGCCGCCCCACACCTACACGGGAGCTTGTTTCCTCTCCTTCCTCCTGGTTCTCACTGGCACTGGGGTGGGGGCACTGGGCATGGCCCGGGGAGCAGAGGGGAAAGCATCGAGACATGTGTCTGTGTGAGGCACATGGGGAAGGGGGGACTTACAGCCTCGTAAGCCCTTACATTTGTGCTTCTAGTCATTGCTCATTCCACCTGCCCGTCAGTGGTCCTTAGCAACAGAGAGGAAGGACTCTGTGTACGCCCCCCCCAACTGTAGCGATGTCCCCTCTGGCCATACGCCCTGAGGATCCAGGAAGAGCAGGACTAGCACCCCAAAGCTCAGCAAATGGGAAATTAAAAACAAACCCACTGACCACAAAGATCAGATGGCCTTTCAGACACCAATGCAAACTAAGCCGGGGCACTGACCACGCCCCAGCCCTGCACCCAGTCCCTCCAAATGGAACCGCGGTGCCAGAAAAGGAAGTCAACGCACTCACTCGCACTCGGGAGCTGGTGGGCAGCAGCTCAGCTGGGATCCAGCCTGCGTCCTTGGCGCCTGCCGAGGTCCAAAGGCAGAAAGTCTGCAAGACCCGGCAACGTGCCTCAGCCTCCCCAGCCCTCTCCTGCCACGGGGGAACGCATACCTAGCGCACCCTAGCTTCACTCGGTCCCTGGCAGCAGCCCTGCATGAGGTCAGCAATCCACGGGCCTAAGCCAGGAGGCGGGCAGACTTTGTCTTTGTGCAGGCGACACCCAGCTAAGAGGACTCCATGGCTAAGGCCCTTGGTTTCCAGTCGCTTTCATCTCTCGGGACAGCTCGGCAGGGTCTGTCCACGGACACTAACCTCAAGAAGACTAGGAGGTGCCCTGGCCCGTTTGGCTCAGTGGCTAGAGCATTGGCCTGTGGTCTGAAGGGTCCCAGGTTTGATTCCGGTCAAGGACACGTACCTCGGTTGCAGGCTCGATTCCTGGCCCCAGTTGGGGCATCTGCCCAACCCATGTGTCTCTCTCACATCGATGTTTCTCTCTGTCCCTCCCCCGCCCTTCCACTCTCTTTAGAAATCAATGGGAAAATATCCTCAGGTGAGGACTAACAAACAGCAAAAAGACTAGCAGGCAGCTGCGAGGGTGGAGGCATGTCCGGGTGAGCAGAGGGGAAAGCGTTCAGACAACGTGTCTATGTGAGGCACACGGGGAAGGGGAGACTTTTAGCCTCATAAGCCTTAATGGTGCTTCTGGTCATACCCCATCCTCTATTGCTTTTTTTACTTATCGATGAGGATGCAGAAGCTTAGAGGAGTTGGGGACCTTGTCCCAAGTCACACAGGGGAACACCTGGTGGACCAGGGCACGGATTCAGGTTTCCAACCAGCAGGTCAGGAGTTCTTTCCATGATATCCGTGCCTGCAAGCAGAGGCTGCCTGCCATTCAGCCGAGAGTGGCTCTTCCAGCCGGAGGGGCGCCAGACCCCAGGTCGTTTTCCCGGGACAATGGGTTTGCATTGAGGATGCTCTCTCGGTTCACGCACCTGGGGACTGTCAGAGAACATGCGTTTAAACATGCCATGTTTAGTGTAGCAGCCATGCAGGAAGGCCAATACTTATCAATAAAATTATATCTTAACAAAAATGTCTTACAGACGAACAGAGCTTGCAACAATGCAGGAGACTCAAAGAAAGGTGAGAAAGGGGTAGAACTCCAGAATGCTGGCGGGAACAGCGCCCAATCATCCCTTTCTTTCTGTTTAGCTTCGTAGTTATGTGAGCTCTTAAAAGCCATTCACGTGAAACAGAAACGCCAAAGGTTCCGCTAACTGGGTGAGCAGGCATTACCTCTTAAATGCAAGGGATGCTTGTGCTTTGCACTAAAACATAACCACGAGGGCAGGTCCCTTTATTCTACCCTGAAAAAGTAATCGGGACAAAAAGCATCTTCAGCCAGAACCGGTGTGGCTCGGTGGATAGAGCGTCAGCCTGCCGACTGAAGGGTCCCGGGTTCGATTCCGGTCAAGAGCACGTGCCTTGGTTGCGGGCACATCCCTGGTGGGGGGTGTGCAGGAGGCAGCTGATGGATGTTTCTCTCTCATAGATGTTTCTGACTCTCTATCCTTCTCCCTTCCTCTCTGTAAAAAAATCAATAAAATAGATTAAAAATAAAAATAAATAAAAATTTTAAAAAAGCACCTTCAACCTGGTTCCGTAGCAAAGGGCACAACAAGCAGTGATCACGCTGAGCATCTCCAGCTTCCCCTGCTCTCTGTTCCATCAACACACGCCCACAAACTACGAAAATAATCACTGCCAAAGCCACACGAGGTGCTTACATAAAATAGAGAGCTGGAGAACATTTCCCCCGGCGAAGCTCAGTGAACACGCTGCTTACCTTGTACAAAACGGCTCACATTTGGGGCTCTTCTTCCGCAGCATCAAGCCCAATGCGATTGTGCGCTGCACTCCCAGGAAATTTCACAAAAAGCCTAAAATCATTTATACAGCCTCCAGACTACGCCTCTCTCCCGTCGAACGCATTCTACAGAGTCAGTTATTTGCCATGTGCCCAGGATTTCCTGGCATCTTCATATTTTAAGCGGACAGAGAGATTCCTGAGATCCATTTAAAGAGCTGTGCCTCCTTGGAATTAGGAAAGAGAGGCGGACGGCCCCACAGAGTAACTAGTAGCCAAAGAAACTCTCTCCTCCTTAGGCATCTACAGTAATTACCGGTCACTGCCAGAAACCCTTCTGGAAAGCAAGGCTCACCTTCTCGGCTGCATCACAGTCTCCAGACATTGCAGAGCGAATCAACTTTCCAGACACAGAGAAGAACACCATGCAAGCACGCCCTCCCGGGGTCCGAACGCACCCTCGGTCACTTACCCGCTGGGCACCAACAGGGAGAGTTCAGACACCTGCTCCCTCGGGAGAAATGATTACCTCTCCAGTCAGCTGCTGGGAAGTGAGTAAGACATGCGTTCTTCCTCCCGTTCTCGCTCACTCTCCTCCCCAGGCAACGAAAACAAACCCCAAATGTGCTTCCAAGTCACAGTCGCAAGGACGTCCTAGCGCCACCACGCTCTTCCTCCCAGGCAGCGCCAGGGCTGTGGGAGGCGCACCCCCGCCTCTGGGTGCCCCCCTAATGCCCTGAGCCTGCCTGCTCTGGGAGGACCCCGGGCGAGGGCACAGGTGGAGGGGACAGAAGCCAGGGCCACACCTCTGCAGCCAGCTCGGAGAGCAGAGAACAGCATTTCTGTGGGGACTGCTGCACACGCCCCAAGTTTTCAGAAATGAACCAGAAACTCTTTCAACCCCCTCGCGAAAAGGAGACTGTTTATTCCTTTCAGGCTCCAAACGGTCCTGCAAGCTAATTGCTAACAACACTGGGAGGAAACCACCTCCCCCCAGCCAGGAGAGGCTGACGGGGAGCACAAAGAGCCGTGACACTAATGGGTGCCCTCGTGACAGTAATAGGTGCCCCCGGAGAGAGAGAAGGCAATCAATTAAGAGCCATTTGCAGACATTGTGGGGCTGTCAAAAAGGCCCACTCACAGCTGCACGCCAGCCAGCCAGGCTGCCTGTGACTTTCAAGGGAAATGCTTCCTTGTTCTCAAGTCTAGCTTTCTGTTAGTAAAAAATACCCCAAACAGCACGGGTCCAAGCGGGGCCTAATCTGGAAAGAGGGTAATGACCCCTGAGCAGGTCTGAGGGGCCGGAGCGGGAAGCCGGGGCCACAGAGGCAGGTCCTGCGGGGTGACCCCTCCTGTGGGCATCATGAGACCATCATGAGGCAGCACCTGGGCGACCCAGAAAGACCCACGCCTGGCACACACCAGGCACGCAGGACAAAGCTCCCAACTCACCATTTGGAAAACAGAAAGGGACTGCTTTTAGATGTAACCCGACATGACAGGATGCTAATAAATAAGTGAATATTAATAATACGAAATCAGAGAATTCAATTAATTAATAATAATAATAAATCAGAGAATTCGATTCAATGCAAAATGGTCTTTTCCCTGTTATCCATCATACTTGGTACTTAGGATGACCACACACTCTTTTTTCCTAAGGAATCAAGAACAGGAGAGCTGAACGACTGCCTGGCGTGTCAGTAGGATTTGTCTAATGCACTGAAGTGCACTGGTCTAGACTGACAGGTATCTTCAAATTTGAAAAAGGTGAGGTTACTCCTCTAGACGTGAGAGGGATTTTTTTAAAATATATTTACTGATTTTTTACAGAGAGGAAGGGAGAGGGATAGAGAGTCAGAAACATCAAGGAGAGAGAAACATCAATCGGTGCCTCCTGCCCACACCCCCACTGGGGATGTGCCCGCAACTAAGGTCCATGCCCTTGACCGGAATCAACCTGGGACCTTTCAGCCCGCAGGCCGACGCTCTATCCACTGAGCCAAACCGGTCAGGGCGACATGAGAGGGATTTGACAGTGGAACCCTAACACGCTAACATTCTCCTGCACTATTTTTTAGGACGTTCTTTGGTATTTACTCTCTTCCCCCTCGAGCCATTTTAACAATGGAAATTAGAGCTCAGATGGCCCCGATTTCAAGCTCGACCACAGCTTGCACGCCTCAGTTTCTGAGGGGTGCCCCAATGTTCATTCTGTAACAGTTTTGTGTTGTTATGACAGATATTGCGAAGTGGTAGATATTGTGAAGAAGAGCTGGAAACGGCCTTAACATGGTAATTTGCGTATTTATTTTATTGAATCTTCAAATAAGATCTGTAGAGAATTTAATATTTTTCTTAAGAATTTTAATGTATAACTTGCACCTGTTAAAACAGAGAGGAGGTCATTGTCCCTACAGTGTTATGTGATTTCCCAGGCTGCCCCAGTGGGCGGGCCCACAGGCACACTGACCTTAAAGAGACCGACCAACTTCTGAGTGGTTCAGAAGTATTTGCTTTGTATAAAATATTTAAGACAAAGCAATCAAAAACACATCTGTTTGATGCTCTAGTGTCTATTATGTCAAAACAGAAAAGAGATGAATACAAGCTGCAATACTGGATTTCCAGAAGTAAACAACTCACCAGAGCGAGAACAGAGTAGTGAGACTAAAAATGCTGATGATTTCAGTTTAGCAAGACAGACTGCGTCCTGGGGGCATGATCAGACCAGGAAAGGCAGCTGAGTATTTGCTTTGTATGAAGAATTGGGAAGAGAAAAGAGAAGGGGGTGGTCTGGAGGTGGACAGAGAAATGGGGGATGCATACAGGTGAAGAGAAGGGACTGGCTGGGCAGGGGAGAGGCTGCTGGGCTCTAACCTGGCCCACCTTCTTATACTGATGGTCAACAGTCACCGGAGTGTGCCACATGGCCACTCACCCAGGGACGGGCTCCTGGTAGTGCTAGTCTAAACCCAACTGGGTTGTGGTCCTACTATAAGTTCTATTTAAATAGCTGCCATTGCTTATATTCCCTCCACTCCTATTTTGCATGTAAGACAAAAGGAATGTAAATGCAGGTGTAATTTCAAATTCAGTTAAAACTAGACGGTGCATTAAAAGTGATCATGTCAATCAGACCACTTCTGAAAGGACAGCTAAGCACAGTTAAAAATGTAGGAAAAGCGTGGAATATAACAAGTGTGGGTGCAGAGGACCTGGATGCTGGTACTTTGCTGGTGGGAGTGGAACCATGGCGTGGCACTGTGGAGATCCGTGGGGCTAATCCTGAAAAGGCTGAAGATGGAATTACCGAATGACCTGCAATTCCACTCCTAGAAGCATTCCCAGAAGAACTGAATACACAAATTCAAACAGATATTTGTATGCCAACGTTCATCAAAGCTTTACTCACGATAGCCAAATGGTGGAAACAACCCAAATGCTCACCAAGAAAGGATAAACGCGGTATATTCATACAACGGAATATTATTCAGCCATAAAAGGAAAGACACTGCAACATGGATGAACCTTGAAAGCATTATGCTAAGTGAAGGAATCCAGAAATAAAAGGACAAATATCGTATGATTACTCAAAAATGAGGCACCTAGAATAGGCAAATGGGACAGAAAGGATACAGAGGTTACCAGGGGTTGGGGGGCTGGGTTGAATGCAGAGGCATTGTCTAATGGGTAAAAAGTTTGTTTGTCATGATGAAAAAGTTATGGAAATGGTAACACTTGCACAATATTGTGAATTTACTAACACCACGGTAGTGAACACTTACAAATTGCTAAGATGGCAAATTTTACTATGGACAGTGGTGCAGCATTTGGACAGGTTCAAGCCTCAGACTAATGAGGGGGCATGGTCCTCTAATGGCAAAGCCACATGCAGGTCCCAGCTTGGAGGGCAAAGTCCTCCAAGCACAATTATAGCCAAAGTCTATGGTTGTAAGCTTGCCCTCATGGTCCAAGCCTGTGGTCTCAGGTGGCTGAGCGATGTAGCCTGTGGGAAGTGCAGCAAGTGCCGTCAAACCAAAGCTTGACAGAGTTCTCAGATGCATGTATTTAAGTAGATTTGCGAGAGAACATTGTAAACGTTTTGACCACGCCCTTGCTTTGCCTCGTGGGATCTGACTGTAAAATAAAGACTCGGCTTGCAGGCTGTGTCCCTGACTCTCCATCCGAGAACAGTGTCCCACCTGGCCCCAGCTACTCTCTTGTCTGTTCTTTAATCCTTTACCACCCACCCTCAGGTTCACCATTGACAATGCTGGACGCGGTTCATTTTACGTCATACATTTTACCACAACAAAATGACAACATTCAAAATATAATTGATATTTGCCCCCCCCACCTCGCTGCCCCCCACCCACAATAAAAGGTAGGAAAGAACAGAATAGTAATTTAACATGACTTTCAGAACACCCGAGCTTATGTTTCCTGCCAAAACTGCCCTCATGTGGGGATGGCCATGTTGGCAGCTCTGTGGGACCCTCACAGAAGCTGGAAGGCAGGTCTGGCTGCAGGCAATATTTCATTTCAAATAAATATGGGAACTATTTTCTTTAAGGATAATGTTTGTAACAGCTCCTGGACCTAAGAATGGGGTAACTCCATCTTCTTTTTCCCACCTCTGGGTCCTTGTGTGAGATTTGGGACAGTTCTTACCCTGAACGTCTGTTCTATCTTCTCTCTGTGGGAAGCCTGGTCCAGGGTGCCATCCGTCTGACTCCTCTTCAAGCCAGTGGTGATGTCGGGGACATTGCTGAAATCTGTCGGAAAGTGACAAACACATCTGTGAGTTTGGCCACCCGCGCGGAATAGCCATGACTGGCCTAAAGGCTCAGATAGCGAAAGAAGAAAAGAAAAAATACCTAACAACCTAGAAGGCACACCACAGCGGTCCTTATGGCACTGAAGTTCCAACTCACACATAGCGGGACTGAAACAACACTAACTGAAGAGGCGACATTTGTCTGTTGTGGTCAAAGGAGGTTAATGACCAAACCAAACTATGGCTGAAACACCTTGTCACACTCATCATTTGTGTGCAAACTGTACTTCACTGAACTCTGATCCTACGTAACTTATTTGGACCAAAAATCAAACAGCAGTGACCACTGGTGGCACTTGCCTATGTTTGGCTGAGGGCAAATCACCAGGGATGTCTTGGAACACCAAGGATGCAATATCATAGTTTCTTATTGCAACCCACAACTTGCTCATTTGCAAGTATAATTCTCTTTTTCTGGCATTAACATAATTTCATCCTAAACTGAAAGTCCCAAGAGGAAGAGAAAACTTTGTTAACCTCCAGGGGAAGGGTTAAGACATAGTATGGAAGGGTGAGCAGAGCATGTGGCTTTCCAACCTACAACTCTACATGCATGCCACCTCAACAATTCTTCCCAGGGGTTCTCAGAATAACACATTCAAGACGGAAAGGCATGCCTCTATCAAAATAACACAGATTACCATGCCAACTCTTGTATGTGGGAGACTGTCCCCGCCAGTAGGTGAAGCCAGGTGGTTCTGGATGCCAGTCAGCCGCAACAGGAAGTGATCAATCTCACGCCTGTCTGAGTTGATCGAGGCTGAAAAGCCTGGACAAACACTGGCAAACTCGTCAGCCTGGTGAGGGCAGGGACAATGGCCCATGAGAGAACTTTAGAAGCTGTGGGAGCCCCAGGAGGTTGATGGAACTCGTGGATAGAGAGATGGTCCACACACGCGGAGCACACGAGCGAGTGACAGAATCGAATCAGCACGGCTGCTGCCTGCGCCTTGTAAACGAAAACCTCCAGCACTTCCAATACCAAGTACAGGAAGCAGGCCGCACATGGCTGCACTGACTTGTGGGGATTTCTACAGCACCTGCCACCTGTCGGGTGTGTACTAGGAGGTGGCCAGACAAAGACTACAGGGACCTGAAGGTCTCACCAGTGCCTCGGGCATGAGGAGCTGGGAGCCTGCATGAACTAGAGGAACTAAGAGGAAATAACGTGGTGATGTAGAAAGCAGATGCGGTGTGAATCCTGAGTCTTTGGGACCTAAGTGCTGAAAACCCCCCTTCTACCTCTTATAATGGTGGAATGTTTTTCAGGTAACAGACATCGGATGCCCTTCCTGTGAACACCCAGCCCACCCAGGAAGGAGGGCTTCACTGAGAATCACTGGGGTCCCCCGTAGACTTCAGGGGCCCTAGGGTGCAATGTGGGTGCTCTCTGAGGCTCAGCTTGACAGAATGCATCGCAGGAACCACCTCCCCGTGAGGCTGGAGGCTCTGGGACCCAAGAGGAGGTGGCAGTGCTAGGTGGTTCCACCACCCACTGCCACGGAGGCTGAGGGCATCTGGTGTAACCCCGTCTCCGTGGTGACCGACTCCTTTTCCAACCCGTCAGCAACGCACCGACAGCCAAGCTCGGGAGAAGCTGAGCCTGAGCGTGCCCAGCGCTGTGGGTCCCAGTTCCCGGAGCCTCGGAGCTCACCAGGACCTCGACCCCGCGAGGAGGAGTGTGTCTGCAGCTCTCTTTCCAGGGGAGAAATGAGAACAAAGTCAGTGCTGGGAGAACAGCAAGTGTCTGTAAGAAAAATGGGCCGGTAGCCGTGGAATGCTCACGTGGCCAGCTGCTCTAGACAGGCCCTGACAGGCTGTCCCGGGTGCACCCCCCACTCCACTCCACCCACGTGCCAGGTGCCAGCCTCCCCCCCCCCCAGCCCAAACACGGGCTTCCCCTGGGGGGCCTCCTGTGCGCGGGTTCCCTGGGACACGGGCTGGGCGCCTGATCCGCAGGTCACAACAGGCCCAGGCTTCCCACCCACCCCAAGGTCACGCTCCACGACAGACGGCCAGGCTGGCTCCGGGAGTCGTTAGCCAACCTGACTGTAAATGATGAAAAACCAGTAAAAGCAA
>PVJC01036484.1:0-17692 GCA_004026665.1 Murina feae | reverse complement strand
TTTCATATAATACTGGTTGGGTGGTGATGAACTCCTTTAGCTTTTTTTTGTCTGTAAAGCTCTTTATCTGACCTTCAATTCTGAATGATAGCCTTGCTGGGTAAAGTAATTTTGGTTGTAGGTTCTTGTTGTTCATCACTTTGAATATTTCTTGCCACTCCCTTCTGGTCTGCAGAGTTTCTGTTGAGAAATCAGCTGATAGTCGTATGGGTTTCCCCTTGTAGGTAACTAACTGCTTTTCTCTTGCAGTTTTAAAAATTCTCTCCTTGTCTTTTACTCTTGGCATTTTAATAATGTGTCTTGGTGTGGTCCTTCTAAGGTTTCTTTTGTTTGGAGTTCTCTGCGCTTCCTGGACTTGGAAGTCTATTTCTTTCACCAGGTGGGGGAAGTTTTATGTCATTATTTCTTCATATAGGTTTTCAATATCTTGCTCTTTCTCTTCTTCTGGTACCCCTATAATTCTGATGTTGGTACGCTTGAAGTTGTCCCAGAGACTCCTTACACTATCTTCATACTTTTTGATTTTTCATTTGTTGTTTTGTTTTAGCTTTTTTGGCTGGGTGGGTTTTGCTTCTTCATATTTCATATCTTTGACTTGATTCTTGCAATCCTCTCGTCTGCTGTTGGATTTCTGTATATTATTCTTTATTTCAGTCAGTGTATGCTTAATTTCTAGCTGGTTCTTTTTCATATGCTTGAGGGTCTCACTAAATTTATCAGCAGTCTCTAGAAACTTCTTGAAAAACCTGATAACCGTGGTTTTGAACTCTATATCCAGTCATTTGCATTCCTCCATTTCTGTCTTTTGTGACCTGTTTCTTAGTCTCTGCATTTTGGCTTTCTGTGCTAGGTGTCTTATATAGGGCCCAGTGATTCAGCCTCCCCAATCACCTGGGGTGGATACTCTTGTTGTACGCCTTTGAAGGCTGGGTGCACAGTCTTGTTGTAGTTATCACTGGGAGGTATCACTGGGGGGGAAATGACCTGCAGGCCTTTCTCCTCGTTGTTTGGAGTTTGGATCTATTGGAGTTCTGTCCCAGCTGCAGACCCTTAGGTTATGTTGCAGGCAGGCAGGCACACAGCTTGGGTGGGGTTGTAGGTAGGGTGGGGCGGGGTCTCAGAATCACCGGGGGTGGAGTGATTCACAATGGCGTCTCCTTTGCTGATGTCGCAGTTTCTACCTGGTTTGGCGCCTCCAAGCCCTGGGGTCTGCATAGGATTCTCAGTTCCTGAATCTCCAGGTCAGTGATCGGTGTGAACAGCAGTGCTAGAACGTCACTGGTCTTCTGCCTCCCCGTTGCCCTACAGCCCGCATTGCATTCAGTGGGACCCAGGAGTTTATAATCTTCTAAGGCGTGGACCCGATCGCCGCTGCCACCCTTTCACCTGGACACCGCGCGCCACACCGCCACCGCCGCCGCCGCCGCCGCCGCCTCTTCTGTCTCCGTTTTGTGCGTCAGTACCGTTCAGTTTGGGCACGCCAGGAGCTTCTCAAAGCACTCCTCTTGCCTTCTAGAGGTAACGCTTCCCCTCCCTCGGTTCTGGAGGATGGCCGTTTATCTGTATAGTTGTTTCTCTAATGTAGGTGTGGAGGCTGTGCATTTAGGTATATACCTCATGCCGCCATCTTGGTTCTTCCATGAGGAACTGTTTTAAAGGGCCAGTAGGTTGAGAACCACAGAGGATTGTAAGGAAGAGAACAACAACAATATAGTCATAGTAGGGGAACTTAACACGCCACTGATTTCACTGAATAGATCTTACAGACAAAAAATTAACAAGGAAACAGTGACTCTAAAGGACACACTGGGTCAGATGGAATTAACTGACAATTATAGAACATTTCACCCCAAATTTGAAGAATGTACATTTTGCTCAAGCACAGATGGGCCATTCTCAAAGATGGGCCACATGTGAGGACAAAAAACAAGTCTCTACAAGTTCAAGAAGATTGAAATCATATCAAGCATCTCCTCAGATCAAGGTGGAATGAAATTAGAAATCAACTACAGTAAAAACACCCCAAAACATTCATACCCATGGAGGCTACAAGCATATTATTAAACAATGAATGAGTTACCAAGAAGATCAAGAAAGAAATAAAACTTTCCTAGAAACAAATGCAAATGAACACACAACAACCCAAAATCTCTAGGACACAGTATAAGCAGTCCCCACAGAGAAGTTCATAGTACTACAGGTCTACGTCAAAAAACAAGAAAAATTAATAATAAACTAGTTAACCCTACCACTTAAAGAACTAAAAAGAGAGCAACAAGAAAAGCCCAGAGTAAGTAGAAGGAAGGAATTAATAAAAATAAGAGCAGAAATAAATAACATAGAGACTAAAAAGGCAATATAAAAATATCAAAGAAACCAAGAGCTGGTTCTTTGAAAGAATAAACAAAACTGATAAACTGTTAGTCAGACTCATCAAGAAACAAATAAATAAATAAATAAAATCAGAAATAAAAGTGGAGAAGTGACAACTGTCACCACAGACATACAAAGAATATTAAGAAAATGCTATGAAAAATCATATGAAAATAAGATGGACAATGTAGATGAAATGAACAATGTAGATGAAATTTTCCTAGAAAAATACAATTTCCCAAAACTGAATCAGGAAGAATCAGAAAACCTGAATAGGCCAATAACAACTGAGGAAATAGAAGGAATAATTTAAAAAACTCCCAGCAAACAATAACCACGTCTGGATGGCTTAACAAGGGAGTTTTACCAAATACTCAAAGAAGAACTAACACCTACCTTCCTCAAACTATTCCAAAAAATCCAAGAAGAAGAAACCATTCCAGGATTTTTTTTTATGAGGCCAGCATTATCCTAATTCTGAAACCAGGTAGATACTACAAAGATAGAGAATTACAGGCCAATATCCCTAATGAACATAGATGTCAAATTCCTCAACAAGATGTTAGCAAATCAGATCCAGTAGTATATTAAAAAGATCACACACCATGACCAAGTGGAATTTATTCCAGGGATGTAAGGCTGGTACAATATGTGCAAGTTAATAAATGTGTATCATATAAACAAATTGAAAGACAGAAATCACATGATCATATCAATAGACACAGAAAAAGCATTTGACAAAATTCAACACCCATTTTCGATAAAAACTCTCAACAACGTGGGAATAGAGAAAGCATATCTCAACATGATAAAGGCCACATATGACAAATCTACAGCCAACATCATACTCAATAGACAAAAGCTAAAACCATTTCCCCTAAGAACAGGAACAAGACAAGGATGATTGTTTTCATCACTCTTACTCAACATAGTACTGAAAGTGCTAGCCCAAACAATTAGACAAAAAGGAAACTGTGGTACATCTACACAATGGAATACTATGCTGCTGTGAAAAAGAAGGAATTCTTACCATTTGCAGCAGCATGGATGGAACTGGAGAGCATTATGCTAAGTGAAATAAGCCAATCAATGGAAGAAAAATACCACATGATCTCACTTATTTATGGTTAATAAAGACCATTATAAATTGATGAACATAAACAGATACAGAGGCAGAACAGCATTGAACAGACTGTCCAACCACAGCTGGAAGGTTCAGGAGGGTTTGGGGGGAGTTAAGATATCAACTGAAGGACTTGTATGCTTGCATATATGCATAATCAATGGACACAAGACACTAGGGTGTAGGGGAGGAGGGAGGAAGGTCAAGGGGAAAAATGGAGACTTATTTAACACTCTTTGTAATACTTTAAGCAATAAAACAAAATTTCAAAAAACCCCACTGTGGTTGCCTTGATAAAAAAAAAAAAGAAACAAAAGGCATTCAAATTGGAAAGGAGGAAGTAAAACTCTCATTATTTGCAGATGATGTTGTACCCAGATGTCGTGATCCCCAAAGACTACGAGCGGGCCCCAAAACCACTGTAAAAACATGAGGGCCTTTATTATTCAAGTTAACTTGGATTTCCCATGCCTCCACCGGCCACCAACACAGCCACGCAGCAGGGCAGGAAGTGCAGGTTTCACGCAAAACAAAGGATTTATAGAGCCGGAAGTAGTGGGTGGGGCAACGCGTGTGGCCCCTGTTGATTGGTCGAGGGAAGGTCCTGGGCCGGGCATCTCCTCTGCATCCCTATTGGCAGGTCTGCACTCTCGCACCGCCCTTCCGCCCTTACAATGACATGATATTGTGCATAGAAAATCCTAAAGACTGCACCAAAAAACAACTGGGTTTAATAAATAATTTGGCAATGTAGCAGGATACAAAATCAACACCCAAAAATTAATGGCTTTTTTTACACACTGGTAATGAATTCTCAGGAAGAGAAACTAAAGAAACAATCCTATTTACCATTGCAAAAAAGAATTTAAGATACCGGTACTTAGAAATAAACTTAACCAAGGAGGTAAAAGACATGTACTCAGAAAACTACAGGACTTTTTAAAAAAGAGATAGAAGAAGATATAAACAAATGGAAAAATATTCCATGTTCATGGGTTGGAAGAATCAAAATCATTAGAATGTCCACACTGTCCAAAGGTATCTACAGATTCAATGCAATCCCCATTAAAATACCAACAGCATACTTCACAGATCAAGAGCGAATACTCCAGAAATTTCTATGGAACCAAAAAAGACCCCAAATAGCTGCAGCAATCTTGACAAAGGAGAACAAAATTGGAGGAATCACAATACCAGATTTCAAGTTATACTACAAAGCCACCTTAATCAAAAGAGCCTGGTACTGGCATAAGAACAGGCATGCAGTCCAATGGTACAGAACAGAGACCCCTAAAATGGACCCAAACCATTACACTTAATTAATATTTGACAAAGGAGGCAAGAGCATACAATGGAGTCAAGACAGTCTCTTCAATAAATGGTGCTAGGAAATTGGATAGATATATGCAAAAAAATGAAACTAGACCACCAACTTGCACCATACACAAGAATAAACTCAAAATGGATAAAAGACTTACATGTAAGTCTTTTTTATCCATAAAAATCCTAAAAGAAGCCATAGGCAGCAAAAAATCTCGTACAACAATATGTCTACAGATACATTTGCTAGAGCAAAGGAAACTAAGGAGAAAATAACCAAATGGGACCACATCAAAATAAAAAACTTCTGCACAGCAAAAGAGACCATCACCAAAACGAAAAGGGAGCCCATTGTATGGGAGAACATATTTGGCAATGATACATCTGATGAAGGGTTATTCAAATATATAAGGAACTCATACAACTCAACAGAAGGAAAACAAACAATCCAATTAAAAAGTGGGGAAATGATCTAAATAGACACTTTTCCAAAGTGGCCATACAGATGACCAAGAGACATATGAAAAATATACAAAGTCACTGATCATAAGAGAAATGCAAATTAAAACGACACTGAGGCATCACCTCACACCTGTCTGAATGGCTACCATCAGCAAATCAACCAAAGACAGGTGCTGGCGAGGATGTGGAGAAAAAGGAACCCTATACACTGCTGGTGGGAATGCAGACAGGTGCAGCCATCATGGAAAACAGTATGGAGTTTCCTCAAAAAATTTAATATGGAACTGCCTTTGACCCAGGGATTCCACTTCTAGGAATATATCTCAAGAAACTTAGAAACACCAATCAGAAAGGATGTATGCACCCCTATGTTCATAGCAGCACAACTTACAATAGCTAAGACCTGGAAACAAGTGCCCCTCAGTGGATGAGTGGATAAGAAAGCTGGAACACTATGCAGCAGTAAAATAGAAGAATGTCTTACCCTTTGAGACAGCATGGAGGGACCTGCGTGTTGAAATAAGTGAAATAAGTCAGTCAAGGGAAGTATGACATGACCTACTCATATGTGGAATCTAAGTAACAAAATAAACTGATGACCAGAGGAGATCCAGAGACTGGAAGCATGGAAGAGAGTGGGGAATCTTGGGAGGGCAGGAGGGTGGGAGGTAATCAACCCAAGACCTTGTATGCATATATGCATGGCCCATGGACACAGACAGTGGGGTGGAGAGGGCCTGGGGCGGGGGTTGGAGGGTTGGGGTGGGGGAGACCTAGAGGGGGGTCAATGGGGGCAATAGGAGGACATATGTAATGCTTCCAACAATAAAGATTTATTAAAAAACAAAACAAAGAAAAAACAAACCATACTCTTGCCAGTGAGTTATGAGCCTGTGTCACTATCCAGCTGTGCCACTTGTTGGTGGTCTCAAGTCCCTGAGAATCACCCTGCGTCTCAGCTTCCCCATGTGACATGGGGTTATCACATTACCCTCTGACAGGCGTGTTTTGTAAGGAAAGGAGATCACACAGATAAAAGTCTACCACATTGGGAGTCTCACCAGGTAGCGCTGAATTCCCCCCTGTAATTGTACTGATTTACATACTTGCTGGCCCTGCAGGAAACTGTCGGTTTTCCCCACTGCCCCCTCCTCCCCCTGTCCAATAAGATCATGGTGGCAAAGCTTTGAATGTTTGCTCAGTGCCATTTCACCTGCCTCTCTCTGACTCCCAGCAAGGTTGGGCATCTGGGGTCGGGCTATATGTGAAGTCTGAGCACAGTGGGGTGGGGATCCTGACTCCTGGGGGGCTGGCTTCCAAAGCTCCACTGCAGGGGAACTGGTTCCGAGTTCCTGTAAAGCACGCTCTTGCTCTTTTCCCGGCTGCGCCCAGAGAGGGGGAGGCGCAGAGAAACAGAACAAACCTGGCCTCTGTCTGCTGTGATTGCGACACCTTTCTTTAGAAGAGGAGGGAGCACAAACAGACCCGATTATTCTCCAGAATTGGGACTGAGCTTCTGAAACTGGGGTGGGGTGCCTGCTAGGATTCCCCAGCCCCCAATACTGCCCTTGTTCCCTCCCCAAGTGCCCTCAACTCCCACCCACTTCCCGATGTTGTTAGAGCCTTGGGCTTTCAGGCTTTGTGGTGGGGCAGCTTTGAGGAGGTCCTGGCCTGGCCTCTGTCTCCCTGCAAGGCCTCAGCCATCAGTGAATCCGCCTGAAGGATGAGATGAGGCTGATGACAGTCCCTGCTGTTCAGACAATTGAAGGAACTGAGAAGCCCCTGACCCAGAGGGAGGGGGGAGTGCAGCGAGGCACCCGTTGGGAGGACAGAGGTGACAGGAGGAAGGCTTCTTGACTTTTGGGTGAAGTTTGGGAGGCGGATGGTGGGCAAGATAAGCTGGAAGGGAGGCGGGGAGGGAAGGTGGCTTGTGAAGGTGGCCCAGCATTCCGGCACTGAGGCTGCCTGGACAACCTAAGTGGCCATCTGGGGACAAACTTTTGCTAGCAAAGTACCTGTCATTTACCTGAAATGTAAATGTAAGTGGTGCCCTGTGTTTTGCCTGACAACACTAGCTGGGGTGCAGGGAGAGAAGAGGAAGGAAGAGGGGAGGCCTAGGAACCCCCTCCACCCCCACCCCTGCCTTGGTGCAGTGATCTCCCTGCTGCAGCCCATCCTTTCCCCACAGGCACTGCCAGGCCTGCAAATAGCAAGAATTCCCCCTCACTCCTGGCCCCCCATTTCCAAGAAGGGTCTTTGCTACACTGCTTTCTGAGAGTTCCCCTCCTCAACCCACAGCCAGGCCTCCCCCTGCCCCACCTGCAGCCTGGTCTTCCCACACACCCCAATCATTACTCATTAACTCATAGGTAACCTTGACCTGATTGAATTAACCCGTCTGCCCTATGGCTCCTTCCCGCCAAGCACTCACGCACACTCAGCAGAGGCCTGGGCACCAGGGACCCGCATCCTGGAAGGACATGGTGGGCAAGTTTTGATTCTAGTATTTTTTAAAAAATATATTTTATTGATTTTTTTTTTTTTTACTGAGAGGAAGGGAGAGGGATAGACAGTTAGAAACATTGATGAGAGAGAAACATCAATCAGATGACTCCTGCACACCCCCTACTGGGGATGTGCACACAACAAAGGTACATGCACTTGACCGGAATTGAACCTGGTACCCTTCAGTCTGCAGGCTGACACTCTATCCACTGAGCCAAACCACTTAGGGCTGATTCTAGCTTTGACTTCTCCCAGCCTGTTCCCGATCTGTCCACTGGACATTCACAATCATGTACCTTCCTCCAGGGCATCGGCAAGCAGAATGCTCAGCGTGGCACCCTGCACGTAGAAACACGGATTGAATTTGGGTAACAGCTCCTCCTCCTCCCTCTGGCCTGTTGTCTTTGATAGCCCCACAGGCCTCCCAGCCAGAGTCCTCCCTTCCCCCTTCCTTCTCGCCCTCTGTGATCAGCCCTCACCAACCCCTGGATTGTCTCTCTGAGCCCATCCCTTCTCTTCACCCCGTGCTCCCTGGCTTCCCTGCTGTGAACTCACCTCTTGCAGTTAATCTACATCACATTCACTGGAGCTTTCCTCCTAGAACACACCCCTGTATTCCCTCTGCAAAGTTATGATGTATAATGCATGAAGACGTGCAGCCGACAGCAAAGTCTCCATGAGGTTCAGCTGGCAGCGTCTTGCCGATTTCACGCATCTGCTTTATTTCACGTGCCATAGCTGCTGTTTCTAGCCCCACATTACGAATGAAGAAACTGAGGGCTTTGGCACTTGCCCGAGATCCTCTAGCTCAGCGGTTCTCAACCTGTGGGTTGTGACCCCTTTGGGGGTCAAACGACCCTTTCACAGGAGTCACCTAAATACATCCTGCATATCAGATACTTGCATTATGATTCATAAGAGAAGCAAAACTACAGTTATTAAGTAGCAATGAAAATAATTTTATGGTTGGGGGTCACCACAACATGAGGAACTGTATGAAAGGGTCACGGCATCAGTAAGGTTGAGAACCGCTGCTCTAGCTGGTAAGAGCTGGGATTTGAACCCAAACAACTGGACTCGGTGAATTTCTGACTGCTCTGTAACAAATGACCACAGGTGAGATGGCTTAAAACAACATCTATTCATTATCTCACTAGTGGCCCAGGGTGTGAAATCATACGTAGTATGCTGCCCACCGCCTGCCTTCGGAGCCGGTGGGAGCTGCCATCACTCGAGGGAGCCAGTGGGAGGAACTGAGAGTTGCTCCCCGCATCTCCTAGTGACAGGCAGTGCATCTCGCACCTGCCAAGTACTGTAGCCTCCTCCTAGTCCGTCGTTATTGCGTGATGGTGTGACGACAGTTTGCATATTAGCTCTTTATTACACAGGATAGTTCTGAGGGACAAGTCTGAAATGGGAAGGTTGGCAGGGCTAGTTCCATCTGGAGACTGTAGGGCAGAATCCATTCCCTGCTCTTTCCAGCTTCTGGAAGCTGCCTGCATTCCTTGGCTCATGGCTCCTTCCTCCACCTACAAAGCACATAGTCCAGGCTGTTTCCATCATCACATCTCATTCTCTGACCCTCATCCTTCTGCCTCCTTATCAAGACCCTTGTGATGACATTGGGCCCACCTGAAGCATCCAGAATAGGCCCCCAATCTAAGACCCTGAACTTAATCATCTCTGCAAAGTGTTCACAGGTTCTGGGATTAGGATGTAGACATCTTTGGGGAGCCATGACTCTGCCTACCCCAGAGTGCATGTGGATAAACATCGACCCTGTATGACCATGTCCCTCCCTCCTTAAACTCTTCCCTGATGCCTGAGGGTCCCAGCACAAAGTCCCAGTGTGTCTTCCCGTCGTTAGATCCTTGCCAGCTGCTCTTGCCCTCCCACTCGCCCCTGCCAACCTTGCAGCAGGACTTGCAGGCTATTCTGGGCTTCTCCACCTTGCTCACCCAACTTCCTCACTCTGCAATGCCTTCCCACTTCCTTGTCTGGCTGGGCTATTAACTCAGCTGGGCCCCAGTTACACTTGTTTCCGCCTGCAGGAAGCCTGGACCCCGGCAGGTTCCCTACCCCTGTCCCAACCTGTGGCCCCATGGAGGCCCTTTGGCAAAAGAACAAGGTGGGGCCTGGGGCTCTTGGGGAGAGGGTGTGAGTGAGTGGGGACAGTAGTGAGTAGGGAGACACTGAGTCAGCCCAGCCACTGTAATGCCGAGTCCTGGGCAGGAATTTTCCTCTTGGCTGTTGGCTAAGGCTAGAGCAGTGGTTTTCAACCTTCCTAATGCTGTGACCCTTTAATACAGTTCCTCATGTTGTGGTGAACCCCAACCACATTACTTTTGTTGCTATTTCATAACTGTAATTTTGCTACTGTTATGAATTGTAATGTACATATCTGATATGCAGGATGTATTTTCAGTTTTACAAATTGAGTATAATTAAAGCATAGTGATTAATCACAAAAACAATACGTAATTATATATTGTGAAATATTTATTTTTAATTACAAATATGTGTTTTCTGATGGTCTTAGGCAACCCCTGTGAAAGGGTTGTTCAACCCCCAATGCGGGAGGCCAGGTATAAGCTGACAATGTCCTTGCATCTAAAGGGACTGATAAGATTCAGTCCCCTACACACAGTTTTCCCAGGCTTGTTTGGATGGCAAATTATCAGTAGAATGAGAGCATTCTTTCAAGGCTTTCCCAAGAAGTCTGTAACTCTTTACTGAGATATGCTGTACCAAGGTTTCTCTCCCTTAGATGTTTAGAGAAAGAATACATTTCTGTTAACGAGCCTCCTATTCAGTGTTTGTGTATAAAAGGCATTACGCAGTTAATAAAGCTGCTGCAGTCGATCAACGGCTTGCAGACCTCCCGTCCCCAGCTTTTTCTTGTCTTTCTTTTCTCAATTCCCAACTGCCTACCTCAGCTACCCTGGTTCACCTGTCAGGCTGGCCCTGACACCCCAAAGGGAGAACAGCTGGGCTAGAGGGAAAAGGGGTGATTGGCCTGCGAGTCCCCTGAGGCTGACAGGGGTCCAGGAAGGGAGGGTGGGTGGCTGTGGTGTCTGCTGCTTCTCAGGATGCTAGGAGAAGACCTGCTTGTGGGATTTAGGGCTGGGTGAGGGCTCGGATGCTGGCCGTGGGGACTCCCCCTGGTCTCTTTCCACCTCATACATGGGACTGGGTCCTGACCTTCAGGATGGTTTTTTCTTGGGATTTTGGTTTTCAATGTCAAGCACATACCTGGACACTCCTGGTTTATACCTGCTACAACTGCCATCTCCCTAGTTTATGCCTTTGGCCCTTGATACCTCACTTCGATGTATAAATTGTGCCCCCTACCCAGCAGAACCCCCCTGTAACCCTCTGATATTTCACGCCTTTGACCCTTCTCTGAGCTTGCCCTTGACTCCTGTGGCCCCATACTGCATGAGACCTTGATTTCTGTGTGCACCTCCCTCCATGTTGTGGACTGTGAGCCCGGAAAGCTGGGAGTGGGGGGACAGACACATGGGCTTCCCTGCGCCCTCAGGCCCCATCCTAGGTACTGGGCATGGGATGCAGGGGCTGTGGGAGACATTGGGGGAAGGAGGGGTCTGGCCTTCTGGCTCACAGTCTAATGCTTCCCATCCCCCAACCCCCCTGCCCCGCCACCTCCCAGATTTTTGTGTTGTTCTTTGCATGCATTTTCTGTGTGTGATTGTGCATCTTGAGTTCTGGTTTTCTCACGT
Organism: Murina feae; assembly: GCA_004026665.1. Taxonomy (NCBI): domain Eukaryota; kingdom Metazoa; phylum Chordata; class Mammalia; order Chiroptera; family Vespertilionidae; genus Murina; species Murina feae. The sequence goes on along the minus strand of PVJC01036484.1, from coordinate 6,169 downwards.
TTTTTTTTTTTTTTTTTCCATTTTGTTTTTTTCCTTTATTGCATCCCTCCATCGGTCCATATTGTACTCTTTGTCTGTATTCTACACCCCCAGCAGCCGTGGGGTAAGTGAGGCCTCCAGGGGAGGAGGAGGGCGCCCCCAGCCTGCCCAGCGGCCGGGAGGCGGGACCCTGGGCTGCTTCCTGCTGCAGGCTGGACCCACTCCTCCCATTGCGTGACTCGGACTGCTTTGCTCAGTGCATGGCCTTGCCCCCAGGAACCTTGGGTGGGGCGGAAGGTGGACTTGGTGTGTCTCATGAGTGTCCTAGGGCCTGGAAGTTACGCTCCACAATCCCAAGTCAGCTCTCCTTCTACCTGCAGACCGTGGTGACTGAGGATTTTAGCCACTTGCCCCCGGAGCAGCAGAGAAAGCAGCTTCAGCAGCAGCTGGAGGAGCGTAATCGTGAACTACAGAAAGAGATTGACCAGAGGTAAGGGAGGGAGGGAGGCAGAGAGGAAAGTGAAACAGTGAAGACAGCCCTAGCCGGTTTGGCGCAGGGGATAGAGCTTTGGTCTGTGGACCAAAGGGTCCTGGGTTTGATTCTGGTCAAGGGCAGGTACCTCGGTTTTTGGTTTCCGGCTCCTCCCCAGCCCAGCCCTGGTCAGGGCTCCTGCAGGAGGCAGCCAGTCCATGTGTTTCTCTCACCCCCATGTTCCTCTGTCTTTGCCTCTCTCTTCCATCGCCCTAAAAATCAATGGAGAAATATCCTTGGATGAGGATTAACAATAACAAAATAGTAAAGACTTACAGACGGTCCTCCACTTCCCATGGGGTCGCATCCAATGGACGCATCATGAATTGAAAATACCAAGTCAAATGCACTTAGTACCACAGCGCACAGTGCCGGTTGTTTACCTTCATGACTAGCTGACGAGCTCTGGCTCTCTGCTCCTGCCAGCGTCTGACAGAGCACCACACGGCAAATCACTGCCCCCAGCAAAGGTCAAAATTCAAAGCATGGTTTCTGCTGAATGGGTATAGTTTTTGCACAATTGTCTGTACATTGAAGTGGTACTCAAACATCTCCCAACAAGCCCCGATCTCTGATGGTTGTATAGGTGATTCCTATCCCGCTCATAAGAAACAGTTCCTTCCTACCTTATACAACTCATTCCAGCTCACAGAAAGTGAGTGAATGCCACCAGCACATTTTTGGAGTCTGGTGGAATCTGTATTTTAAAATCAGTTAGCAAGAAAATAGAAGTATGGGTTCATTTTACTCTACTGATGATCTTAGATGCAAAATCCCAGCCAAGCAAATACAATGGTCATGGTTGCACAACAGTGTGAATGTACTTTATGCCATCAAACTGTACATTTGGCATAAATGAACCAAAAATGGTTCAAATGGGAATTTATATGTTCTGTATATCCTATATAATAAAAGACTAATATGCAAATCAGCCAAACAGCAGAATGACTGGTCAGTGAGGGGCGGAGCAAATGAGCAGGCGGCACCAAGCCAGCCAAGATGGGTGCCAGCAGGCAGAGGGAGGAGACGGCAATCAGGGGGCAGTGAGGCCAGCCATTTGTCATCCAGCACCATCCCCCAATTACCCTGCCAGTTGCCTCCCACAGAGGGAGGGCAGACTTTGGCTTAGGCTCACATCCCAAGGGCTTCTAGACTGCAAGAGGGTGCAGGCCAAGCTGAGGCTCCCGCCCCTGCGTGCATTAATTTTCATGCACTGGGCCTCTAGTTTTATCATAATAAAACATAAAAATGTTTTTTAATCTTTATTGTTGAGAGTATTACCATTGTCCATCTTTTCACCCCCAGTGCCCCGCTTACCCAGTTCCCACCATATTGTCTCTGTCTGTAGGTAATGCATACATGCATTTAAGATCTTTGGTTAATCCCTTCCCACCCCCCTACCCTCCATCCCTCTGAGTTCAACAGTCTGTTCCATGTTTCTATGCCTCTGATTCTATTTTATTCATCAGTTTATTTTGTTCATTAGATTTCTTATTCATTTATATTGAGTTTTAGATTTAATTGTTGATAAATATATTAATTACTATTATACTGGTAATTTTTTTAATCTTTTTCTCTCCTCCTCCTCCTCCTCCTCCTCCTCCTCCTCCTCCTCCTCCTCTTCTTCCTCCTTCAAGAATACCTTGCAGCATTTCATTTAGTACTGCTTCAATGGCGATGAACTCCTTTAGCTCTTTTTCTTGTCTGTGAAGCTCTTTTTTTAAAAAAATTTTAATTTGTGGAAGAAATGGGCTGAGGATACAAACTACAGAGGCAAAGGAAGGGCCTCAGGAGTTTGGGAGTGAAGGGCACGATGGTAATGTGCCAGGGGTGTGTGTGGGAGGGGGTCGAGTGCGAAGGGAAAGGGGCCCAGAGGAGGGAGAGCTCCAGGAGCAGAGTCCTCTGTCCTCGGGGCTGTAAGGATGGAGAATGACTTGTCTGTGAAGCTCTTTATCTGACCTTCAATTCCACATGATAGCTTTGCTGGGTAGAGTAATCTTCATTGTAGTACTTGCTATTCATCACTCTGAATATTTCTTGCCAGTCCTTTCTGGCCTGCAAAGTTTCTGTTGAGAAATCAGCTGACAGTCGTATGGGTGCTCCTTGTAGGTAACTTTTCTCTTGCTGATTTTAAGATTCTCTCTTTGTCTTTTGCCCTTGGCATTTTAATTATGATGTGTCTTGGTGCCTCTTTGGGACTCATCTTGTTTGGAACTCTCTGTGCTTCCTGGACTTGTATGTCTATTTCCTTCACCAAATCAGGGAAGTTTTCTGTCATTATTTTTTCAAAAAGGTTTCCAATTTCTTTCTCTCTCTCTCTCTTCTCCTTCTGACACCATCATGATGAGAATGTTGGTATACTTGAAGCTGTCCCAGAGGCTTCTTACACTATCTTCATATTTTTTTTGATTCGGCTTTCTTTCTGCTGTTCTGATTGCGTGTTTTTTGCTTCCTTATATTCCAAATCACTGATATGCTTCTCAGCGTCATCTACTCTACTGTTGATTCCTTTTTCATGCTATTGAAGTTCTTACTAATTTTCTTGAGCATCCTCATAAGCATTGTTTTGAAGTCTGTATCTGGTAGTTTGCTTGCCTCCATTTCATTTATTCTTTATCTGAATATTTCTCCTGTTCTTTCATTTGGAACCTGATTTTTTGTGTCCACATTTTGGCTGCTTCCCTATGTATGTTTCTATATATTAGGTAGAGCTGCTACATCTCCCAGACTTGGTGGAGTGGCCTTGTGTAATAGGTGTCCTGAAGGTCCCAGGGGTGCAGCCTCCTCAGTCACCTGAGCTGAGTGCACCAGGTGTGCCCCTGTGTAGGCTGTGGACACTGTTCTGTGGTAGTTGAGGCCTGATTGCCATTGACATCACTTGTTGGGACTGAGCCTCAGGCCAATAAGCTATGAGGATGAACTGTGACTACAGCAAAGAAGCTGCTGTGCAGGTGGGGCTTTGGTGCTCACTGAATTTTCCCCTTGAATGTGTTGATTGTGGAGGAATCTGGCATGTTCTGAAGCTTTCCACTGGGTACACTGGCTCTGGAGCCATGGGGAAGATACAAAGTCAGGCAGTTCCTGTGTCCTATCTGGTACGACCTAGCAAGACCTACAGAGCAATCTGAAGATGGCTGCTACTTGTGTTGGGTTTGGAGAAACCAAGCTGTGAACCAAGATGGGTTGCTGCTAATGCTGGACCTGGGGCCACTTACAAGTGGTAGGGGATACACAGAGGCCATATGCTGCTTGTTTCAGAGATTTTAGGAAAGTCTGAAGCATGAGGCAAGAAAGGCCAGTTGTATGGTAAAGCCCTGGAAACAGGTTGGATGAGCCCAAAATTGGATGAAGTAAGGTGTTAGGGAATTACCAGGGTGGGACAAACAGTGTAAGCCAGGTTGATGGAGACTCAGATATGGTGTCTGCTTGTCAGCTCTATGTGTGTGTGTGTGTGTGTGTGTGTGTGTGTGTGGTCTGAGTTTGTGAGGGTGTGTGTGTTTGTGTGTGTGTGTGTGTGGTGTGTCTGAAAAGGAACAATGACCTCTGCCAACACTTCTGTCTGGCTATAAGCTGCTCCCTCAACTCTCACCCTAATGCCAGACAATTCAGTTCCTCCTTGTATGTCCCTGGTTCCTTTCAAGCTGCTGCCTCAGTGCTGAAACTCAGAGGGCATGAGTCCAAATAAGTTTGTGCATGGGCCCTTTAAGAGGAACTACCTGGGACTCCAGTGATCTCTGTTTCACTCAGCCACAATCCACACTGGTTTTTACAGTTATAAGTTGTGAGGATTTCTCTTCCTAGCACTGGAACCCTGGGCTGGGAGGTCTGGTGTGGGGCTAAGACCCCTCACTCCTCAGGGGGAACCTCTATAGCCAAAACGTCCTTCCTGATTCTATACTGCCACACATGGTTGTGGGACTAGCCCATTCCTCATCTCTGCCCCACCCACCAGTCTGGATGTGGCTTCTTTAAATTCCTAGGTGTAGTACTTCCATTCAGCTACATTTCAGGTGTTTCTAAATGATGATTGTTCTGTAGTTTTGTTGTATTTTTTATGTGGTTGTGGGAGGATTCAAGTCCTACATTTATCACCATCATCTTGACCAGAAGTCAATGTCTGACGTTTGTATATTGAACCATCCTTGCGTTCTGAAAATAAATCTCACACAGTCATGGTGTATGGCCCTTTTACCATGCTGCTGGCCTGGGTTTCCTGGTATTTTGCTGGCAGATTTCTGGATCGATATTCACAAGTGATATTTATCTGTAGTTTTCTTTTCTTGTGATGCCATTGTCTTGCTTTGGTAACAAGGTAACACTCTCCTCAGAAGGAGTTAGAAGTGTTTCTTCCTCTTTGGTATTTTTTGGGGGAAGAGTTTGAGAGAGATTGGTATAAATTCTTAATTAAATCTTTGGTAGAATTCAAAGTCATTGAAGTCATCCATCCTGGGCTTTTCTTTCCTGGCTTATTTTTGATTAGTGCTTTACTCTTCTTCCTTATTATAGATCTACTAGAGGCCCAGTGCATGCAATCTGTGCACAGAGGGAGGGTTTCCCCTCAGCCCAGCCTGCACCCCTTCCAATTGGAGATCCCTTGGGGATGTCACACTGCTGGGTGGGATCAGGCCTAAACCAGCAGTCAGACATACCTCTCGCAATCTGGGACTGCTGGCTCCTAACCGCCCTTCCCTTCCAGCATGATCTGGCCCCCAACTGCCTTCCCCTGCCAGCCTGGTTGCCCCCAACTGCCCTGCCCTGCTGACCTGATCTTACCACCAATGTCCCAACCCTGCCCTGATCTTGCTCCCAACTGTCCTCCCCTGCAGGGCTGATCTCACCCCTATCGGCCTTCTTCTACTGGCCAATTTAGTTCAAATTGGTCTGTTTCTATGCCAGTCAGTGTCAAAAGCTCTGCCTCCTAGGCAGCCATTGGCTCCCCACTGCACACAGATTTGGTTCTGATTGTTTGCATTCTATGCCAATCAACATCAAAAGCTCCATCTCCTAGGCAGCCATTGGTTCTTCACAGCATCTACATTTGGTTCTGATAGGTCAGTTTCTATGCAGCCAATGTCAAAAGCTCCACCTCCTAGGCAGCCATTGGTTCTTGGTCGGTATCTATGCCAGTCAGTTTCAAAAGCTCCACCTCCTAGACAGACATTGGCTCTCCATAGCAACCAGATTTGGTTCTGATTGGTTGGTGTCTATGCCTGTCAGCATCAGAAACTCCACCTCCTAGGCAGCCATTGGTTCTTCATGGCACCCACATTTGGTTCTGATTGGTTGGTTTGTATGGCATTAAGTGTCAAAAGCTCCACCTATTAGGCATCCATTGGCTCCCCACAGCACTGAGATTTGATTCTGATTGGTCAGATCCTATGCCAGTCAGTGTCAAATGTTCCTCCTCCTAGGCAGCCATTGGTTCTTCACAGCACCCAAATTTGGTTCTAATTGGTTGCTTTCTATGCCAATTTACATCAATAGATCTGCCTCCTAGCTAGCCATTGCTTTGTCATAGTACTCACTTTTGGTTCTGATTGGTTAGTTTCTGTGCCAATCAAAGTCAAAAACTCTGTGTCCTAGGCAGCCATTGGTTTTTCACTACTCACGTTTGGTTCTGATTGGTCTATGTCTATGTCAGTCAATGTCAAAAGCTCT
>PVJC01036483.1:0-17700 GCA_004026665.1 Murina feae | reverse complement strand
AGTGGGAAAGGAAGGCAGCAGGGGACGGGTGAGTGGGAAAGAGTTGGCGGCCTGCTTGGTGGCTTCCCAGGTCCCTTCTGGGGATCAGGGAGCAGGAAAAGGCTGGCCTGACCACAAGGTGGGGTTTTCCCTGTTTTCTGGTGGCTGGAGGAAGATGGGCAGTAGGCAAGCTTGGAAGGCAGGCCGCACCCAGCCCTGGCCACGCTCAAAAAAGAGAACAACATGCAGGGGAGGGCAAGAGTCTGAGAGATCAACATAGAGGAGGTGCCTGCTCCAAGCCTCCACGGTGTGCCTGGTGGCAGGTCCCCAGCAGGTAGACACACACAGGAGGACTGCTCCGAGCCTCAGATGCGGCTGGGGGCAGGTCCCCAGTGGCGACACACACACATACACACAACACACACACAAAAGGCGCCTGGCAGACTGGGGCCATCATAGGACATCCACTGAGGGGTCCCATACTGTGAGAGGGCACAGGCCAGGCTGAGGGACTCCCTCCACCCCGAGTGCACAAATTTTTGTGCACCGGGCCCCTAGTATATAATAAAAGAGAAACATGCAAATTGACCGTTACCACCAGCCAATCAGAGCGGCTGTATGCAAATTAACCCAGCCAAGGTGGAGGCCAACAGTCATGGAGCTAGAGCAAACCAAAGGCTTCTGTTGCAACTGCCTGCCTAGGTTGGCTGAGCCTCTGATCACAGCCATGCCCACCAGCCAATCAGAGTGGCTGTATGCAAATTAACCCAGCCAAGATGGAGGCTGGCAGGGTGGCTCTGCACTGGGAGCCTCCACGGCCAGCTGGCATAGCTGTGCCAGGTGTGTCAGCTCAGTGGGAGGGGGGGTCTGGCCTGGGGCCTCCTCGGGGCGTCCAGGAGCAGCTGTCCTGGGTCTCCTGCCTAGCTCCACCCCTGGGAGCCTCCGAGGAGTATCCAGGAGCGCCTGTCCCGGGCCCACTGCCTGGCTCCACCCCCTGGGGGCCTCCCCGGGGCATACAGGACCACGGGGCCTCTGCAGGGTATGCAGGAGCAGCCGTCCTGGGTCTGCTGCCTGGTTTTGCCCCCCGGGGGCCTCTGCGGGACATCCAGGAACGCCTGTCCCTGGGTCCACTGCCTGGCTCTGCCCTGGGGGCCTCTGCAGGGTGTCCAGGAACATCCATCCAGGGTCCGCTACCTTCATCCGCCCCCCAGGGGCCTCCACAGGGCGTGCGGGAGCATCTGCTGCACAGTGCGGAGAATTCGAAGCCAGTCCACTGCCCAGCTCCACCCCAGGTGTGTTTGCTCAGCAGCAGGGCCCCACCGAGGGATTCTGCACCAGTGTCTGCCCCTGGCTCACCACCCAGCTCTGCACCAGGTGTGTCCCCTCAGCGGGTGGGCCCACCAGGCGTGTGCAGTCGTGGGCCCTCCGGTGTGAAACGTCCAGGCCTGCACTCACCAGCCTTCCCACCCCCCAGTGCACGAACCCTGAAGGGGCTGTGGCAGCCTGAAAATGGCTCTCAGCCCCTCACCCAGGCTGGCCAGGCATGCCAACAGGTGGACATCCCCCCCGAGGTGTCCCAGACTGCAAGAGGGCACAGGCCGGGCTGAGGGACCCCCACCCCCCGAGTGCAAAAATTTTTGTGCACCGGGCCCCTAGTATATATATAAAAGGCTAAGTAACCATCTGACCATCCTACCATCCAACCCTTTGGTAGGTATGACACATACTGACCACCAGGGGTAAGACTCTCAATGCAGGAGATGCTGACCTGCGGAACCAGAGAAGAGGGAACCCAATTCCTCATAGAGTGTGCGATTCCACCTTCAGCCATGGGTTATGTTGTTGCTGAGGCACTGTCGGCCAGAATCTGGTTTACTGCCAAGCTGCAGTGACTGCAGATGGCCTTTGAACAGTGGCAGCACCCCAGATGCGGCTGGCCAGGGAGGAACTGCGGGAGGTCGGCTCCAGGGCTTGTCCAGCCCATCTCATCCAGTCCCACCCCACCATCCACCTTCTAATTAATTTGCTTTTAATATGCACAAATCCATGCACTGGGCCACTAGTAAGATTATAATGAAGGAGCATGGATGAAAAATGGTTACTGTAATAAACCTGACAAGTCCAATGACTGCGAGTAACCTAACAGGGTTGTAGATCTGATCATAAATTCCTAATTTGAAAGGTCACGGTAGGTAGTCATGCCCCAGGCATATAACTTCTTTGGTAAAAAGGTTTATCTTTGCCTTAAACAAGCCTTTCCATTGTTCTTGTCTATCTAGGTTAATACACCTTTGAAATGTCAGAGTAATCCCCTTTTCAGATCCCCAGAAGCATAACCACCCCCAAGAAACATAATTATCCTGTCTCCCACCTTCCTTACATTTCCTCCTTAATTCCAAATGCAAAAAAAAAAAAAAAAAAAAAAAAAAAAACAACTGTAAACCCTTGCCAGTTTGGCTCAGTGGATAGAACACCAGCCTGTGGACTGAAGGATCCCAGGTTTGATTCTGATCAGGGACACATGCCTGGGTTGCAGCTCTCCCCAGTAGGGGCGTGCTGGAGGCAGCCATTCAATGGTTCTCTCTCATCATTGATGTTTCTATCTCTCTCTCTCCCTCTCCCTTCCTCTCTGAAATCAATAAAAATGATTTTAAAAAAGAGCCCTAATTTGTTTGGCTCAGTGGATAGAGCGTTGGCCTGCAGACTCAAGGGTCCCAGGTTCAATTCTGGTCAAGGGCATGTACCTTGGTTGCGGGCACATCCCCAGTAGGGAGTGTGCAGGAGGCAGCTGATCAATGTTTCTCTCTCATCGATGTTTCTAACTCTCTATCCTTCTCCCTTCCTCTCTGTAAAAAATCAATTAAAAAAAATAGCACCCATTCTCAAATTGAATGTAATAAATCTCATAATAAAAAAAAACTCATCAGATTTTTTTTAAAAAAACTGTAAACTGCCATTCTCAGGAACCCTTGAAATCTTGCTTTCCAGCAACTATCATCAGTTTGGCTCAAATAAACTCATAAAATTTCGCTACAGGTTTGAATGTTTCTTATATCAATAGGAGGTGTACATGTTATTAAACTTTGTTTTGTTCCTGCTAATCTATCTTTTATTACAAGATGTGTCAGCCAAGAACTTAGAGGAGTAGACATAAAATTATTTTTCCTCCCCTACAGACCAACAGGCCACACCATTTTGGGTGGGGGAAAAAAAGTTCTATGGAAAGTAACCTCACAGAGCAATCTGATCATAAATTTCAAACAGGGCCAGTCATGGTGGTGATCATGTCCCAGCCATATAACTTTAGTAAAAGGTTTGTCTTTGTCTTAAGCAACCTTTGTTTCTGTATTTCTAGGTTTAACACACCTTTGAAATAACAACCCTCCAGAGAGCATATAATATTGTTAACTATACCATTATCCAAATCCCTGCCTTGCTTTCTCCCATCTCTATATAATCTTCCTTAATTTCCTTCCTTAATTTTAAATGCATAAAAGAAGTTACAAAACTTATTCTCCAGAGAGTCCAGAGCATTTGAGATCTTGCTCCCTGGCATATGTCATCAGTTTGACTCAAATAAACTTATAAAATTCTCAACTGTCATTTATGTTCTTACTAGGAGCCTGGTGCACAAAAATTTGTGCAATCGGGGGGTAGAGGGGGTCCCTCAGCCTGGCCTGTGCCCTCTCGCAGTCTGGGATCCCTCGGGGGATGTCCACCTGTTGGTGTGTCTGGCCAGCCTGGGTGAGGGGCTGATGGCTATTTGCAGGCTTGCCAAGCCCCACAGTAGGGACCCTCACCCCATGGGGGTGTAGCCAGCCTGGGTGAGGGGCTGAGAGCCATTTCAGGCTGCCCCCAGCCCCTTCAGGGTTAGGGTCCCTATTGGGATGCCTGGCTGAAAGGAGGTATCTGGGATTTATTTAATTTCTATAATTGAAACTTTGATGCCTTGGTCCCCCACTCAAAGCCTGGGTTGCCCCTGGCAACCCAAGTTCCCAGCCCAGCAGGTATCTGGGGTTTATCTTCTATAATTGAAACTTTATAACCTTGAGTAGAGCTCAGGGCCCACAGGGCCCTGGATTCCTCCATTGCCCAAGGCAACTCCAGCTCCGTGGCTGCCGCCACCTTAGTTTAGTTAATTTACATATTTGCTCCTGATTGGTTGGTTGTGGGTGTAATGGAGTGTTAATTTGCATATTACTTTTTTATCAGATTAGATATTAATGTGTATTTGTTAAAACTGTAAAAAATATTCACAGATTATTTTGCCCAATATCTATATAAGATGTATGGGTAGCTCAAACTACTCATAACCTACTATCTATATGTAAGAGACCAGGCTGTCTCTCACATTTTAAGTATATGTATACTGTGTATATAATATAGGAGCACTAAAGTGGGAAATTGCACGTTACCTTTCAGTTCTATCATGTTAGGAGGAAATAGTTGCCAAATAATGTTTAGATTAAGACCGGTTTAAGATTTTTTTTTAATTCTCTATAGGTTTAGATGTTCCTTAAATGATACCATACCACATACATTTTCATAAGTGCATTCTATTATGTGTGCACAGAGACAAAATCACCTAATGATGCATATCTCAGAACCATTGTTAAATGATGCATGACTACAGATTAAAACTATAAACCCAGAAAACCCCAAGGAAAAGAAACAGGAAGAACACCACAATATATCAAAGCACATAATAATCAAATTATTGAAAACCATACATGAAGAGAACATCTTAAAAGTAGAACAAAAAGACATGCTAGATAGAGGGGGAAAATATACATATATATATGTATATGTATGTATATGCCCCTGTCCACTGCCTGCCACCACGGCAGCCAGGGCCTCTGCTGCCTCTGCCTCAGCTCCCACCCACTGCAGCTTTGTCCAGAAGGATGGATGTCCAGAGGACATCTGGTCTAATTAGCATATTAAGCTTTTAATATATATATGTGTGTGTGTGTGTGTGTGTGTGTGTGTGTGTGTCTATATCTGCAGGCCCATCAGTAGACAAGTAGATAAAAAAGCTGTGGTACATTTACTAGGACACCATGGAATACTATGCAGCTGTGAAAAATGAGCACCTCTTACCCTTTGAAATAGCGTGGAGGGAACTGGAGAGTATTATGCTAAGTGAAATAAACCAGTCAGAGAAAGATAAATATCACATGATCTCACTCATATGTGGAATCTAATGAACAAAATAAACTGATGAACAAAATAGATCCAGAGACACAGAAGTATGGAACAGACTGATGAATCTCAGAGGGAAGGTGGGGGTGGGGACTAGGGAGAGATTAACCAGGGAATTTACATGCATATATTTACAGCCCATGGACAGCAGAGAACAGTGTGGTGAAGGCTTGTGTGGGGTGGAGGGAGTCAATGGGGAAAAAAGGCAGGGAGACATCTGTAATACTTTCAACAATAAAGATAAATTTTTAAGAAAAGAACGGGGAGGAAGTGGAGAAAGAGAAAATTTGTTACAAAGCCATTTGCAAAGGTTTTCACTTGTTCTATCCACTCACACGGTAATTCCTCATCTAAGTCTAATTGAGACCTACTAAATACACTTGAAACATCATCAAAATACATTGGAAAATAGCACAGTTATTATCTCCCAGTGCTTTAGAACTTCAGAAAGAGAAGGTTTAATAAAGCCACTGCAATAAAAGGAAGTTTGTGACTAAAATAAGATTCAAACAGGACTTGGAAGGCAGGGTAACTCTGGAATTTTAAAAAAAGCGAACCTTTGGACACATGAAATAATTTGTTTAAATATTTTCAGAATATCGAAATGGAAATTCATTTGCAGAGATGAGAAGTTATCCTTGGGAAAAGCCCCTGATTTCCATACAGATTCATATGAACTAGCTTCTGTGCTCAAGGCTTCCTAATTCTGAGAACTAGAAATTGCATACTCCCTTCTCTCTGCAAGAGTCCTATTTCCCCACATGACTTTTCCCCCTTTTAACACAAGAGACATCTCACAAATTAACTTTTCTGCCACATGCAGCTGGCACCAAAGCAAACCAAGCTGTGGGGTGGCTGACCCAGAATTACTGATGAATGTTCAAAGTAAACATGTTTTCGGCCAATCTGGAATGGTATATTTCTAAGAGGACAGAGAGCTCTTAAAATTAATTAACTCATCTGGACAAACTGTCCATCCAGTGGAAGTTTTTCAGTAATGAATATCAGACCACAGATCTTCTTGCAGCTGAGCTTGTTTATCATTCAAGGAGGCTGCTTCTGCGTGTTTCATGGATAACTTCATGATTTTTATTTTTACTGGCTTCTGGTTTCTTATATTTATATAAACAGGCCAAGAAAGCAAAACACACAAGTTTAAATGGAAGATCCCACAGTTCCCCAAAAGGCAGAGACACCTATCTTTCTCTTCTTTTCGAAATGTCAGAGAAGACAACTGAGGAGAAAAAGACCCCATGTTTGGAAGAAGAGGAGAGGGCCTCATTAAAAAACTTACTTAAATGGTTTTGTCATTTGAGGAAATTCTAATAAAGTGCTATCAAATGCAAAGATTGAAGGGGAGTGGGGGGGTCGTACACAAAATGACATCAGACACACATGAAGACTGTAGCTTAATCCTAAATTAAGAAGTGCCAAAGTTAGTGTCCTGAAAGAACTCAATTAAATGGTCCATGCCAAGCCTATTTTCTTTTCTGTTGATTTGTTTGACTGTTTATTTTTATTTACATAGAATATAATCTTCTGAATAATCTCTGACTGACTTTGAATGGAGCAGCACATCTTACATGGGTACTTTTGGAGATAAAGGGAAACCTTTGAAATATCCGAGAATGTCTTGCCTTCCTCTGAATTAATTAACCACGCTGCCTGATGGAGAGTTCTTACTGTTCTCTTAGTAACAGGGGGCCCAAGAGATACTCTGACCAGCTTAGGAAGCAGACAGAGTGCCTCCAACTCTCTGAGAACTAGCCTCCATAGACCTTTTGTTACCCCAAATGAATCTATCCACATGAATGAACCCTCCCAATGGAGTTTTTCTAACTTCATTCAGTACAAAGTTCTTCCTGCCACAGATCATTTTACGGGCCAATCATGTGATGACTCAATAATATACCATGCAAATATACTATAGAATTACTAATGTAAAACATAAATCTGACAAAAGTGAAGGAGATAGGAGATAGCTTTACATAGACTCAATACTACCTTGGCATAACACTACTAAAATGTACACTTAAAAATGGTTAAGCCTGCCATAACCGGTGTGGCTCAGTGGATAGAGCACCGGCCTGCAGACTCAAGGGTCCCAGGTTTGATTCTGGTGAAGGGCATGTACCTTGGTTGCAGGCACATCCCCAGTGGGGAGTGTGCAGGAGGCAGCTGATCAATGTTTCTCTCTCATCAATGTTTCTAACTCTCTATCCCTCTCCCTTCCTCTCTGTACAAAAAATCAATAAAATATATTTTTTAAAATAATAATAATAATGGTTAAGCCCTAGGTGGTTTGGCTCAGTGGATAGAGCGCCAGCCTGCGGACTGAAGGGTCCCAGGTTTGATTCTGGTCAAGGGCATGTACCTTGGTTGTGGGCACATCCCCAGTAGGGAGTGTGCAGGAGGCAACTGATTGATGTATCTCTCTCATAGATGTTTTAGCTTTCTATCCCTCTCTTTTCCTCTCTGTAAAAAATAAAATATATATTTTTTAAATGGTTAAGATGATAAATTTTTTTCCAAGGTCACAATAATTTATTAGTAGCTAAAGAGATGTTTCTGGACTAAGAAAAAAAATAAACGATCAAAAAGAACAACACAAAACAAAGACCTAGTTTCAAATCTTACTAACCATAATCTCTCACACAACTCACCTATGTTTCTGAATCTCAGACACCTCATTCTAAAAGATGAGTAGTAATACTTTTCTTACAGGGTTTTATAAATATTTAAATAAAACAAAATATAGTAAACATTTAGCACAGTATCGGGTACATAGTAAATGTTCAGAGATATCAGTTTCCATAAATTTGAATGTCCTTGCTTTCCTCATAATTAGTAAATACATATATCCATTAATCAAAGCTTATCTACTGCGTGGTTCTTCACCATTTTAAAAGCATGGGTATGGAAGAAAGAAAATGAACTCCACATTCAAAGATCTTACAATTGAATTAAGATGCCAAAAAGAGTCACAGTGAACACTTTAAAATCCTATTTTACTCATATAATAACCTTTAGAGTTTTATAAATGACAGAAATCATTGTTGTAGCAAAAACACTTAACATGAGATCTCTTAAAATTTGAAGTATACAATATAGTGTTATTACAGCAGATGTTACACAATGTTGTACACCACATTTCTCTAAAACTTAGTATAACATTTTCAAGAGTCATCCATGTTGTTACATAGTCAGGACTTCTTTCTTTTTAAGGCTGAAAAATATACCATTGTATGTATACTAGTATACCACATTTTCTTTATCTACTCATCCACTGATAGACATTTAGGTTGTTTCCATATTTTAGCTAATGTGAATAATGTGGCAATGAACATGTGTGTGCACATATGTCTATATCCTGATTTCAATTCTTTTGGATAAATATCCAAAAGAAGTGTTGCTGGGTTTTATTGTATTTCGATTGTTATTTTTTTGAGAATGCTGTACACTATTTTCCATAGTGGCTACAGCATTTTACATTCCCATCAACACTGTACAAGGTTTAATTCCTCACCAACACTTACCTTTTGTTTCTTTGATAATAGCCATCTTAAAAGGTATGAGGTGATATCTCATTGAGGTTTTAATTTGTACTTCTCCGATAATTAGTAATATTGAGCATCTTTTCACATACCCTTGGCCATTTATATGTCTTCTATGGAGATATGTCTATTCAAGTCCTTTACCAAGTTTTTAATTGGGTTATTTGTGGTTTTTCTGCAATTAAGTTGAAGGAGTTCCTTATATTTTGTTATTAACCCCTTATCAAATATATGATTTGCAAATATTTTCGCTCATTCTACAGGTTGCCTCTTTACTATTCTTTCCTTTGCTGTGCAGGAACTTTTTGGTTCGATATAGTCCCACTTGTCTTTTTTGCTTTTGTTGCCTGTGCTTTTGCTATCATATCCAAGAAATAATTTATAAGGCCAAGATCATGAAAGTTTTCCCGTTTTCTTCTAGGAGTTTTATACTTTCAGATCTCATGTTTAACTCTAATTTATTTTCATTTGACTTTTTGCATAGTATCAAATAAAGGTCCAATTTAATTTTTTTTGCCTATGGATAATGAATATCCACTTTTTCCAACAACATATGTTGAAGAGGCTATCCTTTTGCCATTGTATATGTTTGGCACCCTTGGTGAAAATCAGTTGCCTATATATGCATGGATTTATTTCTGGGCTATTCTGTGCCATTTATATGTCTGGTTTATGCTAGTGTCATACTCTCTTGTATGAAATACATTTTGAAATCAGAAAGTGGGATGTTCCCAGTTTTGTTATTCTTTATCAGAATGGTTTTGGCTATCTGAGGTTGCTTGTAGTTCCAAATTAATTTTAGCACTGTTTTTCTATTTCTGTATAAAAATACATGCCAGATGCCACTGGGATTTCAGTAGGAGTTGCATTTAATTTGTAAATTGCTTTGGGTATTATGACTATTTTAAAATATTAAATACTCTAATCCATGAACACAGGATGTCTTTTCATTTATGTGTGTCTTCTTTAATTTGTTTAGTCAATGTTTTATAGTTTTCAGTGCTCTCCTCTTTCACCTATTTATTCCTGAGCATTTTGTTCTTTTTTATGTTATAATAAATGAGATTGTTTTTGAATTTCCTTTTTCTGATAGCCCATTGTTAGTGTATAGTTCTAAGATAGTAAATTGTTTGTTATATGTTTTTGCCACAATTTAAAAAAAACTACAATGGCAGATAGTGATTCATTACTATTAGTCATTGACTTGTTGAAATGTTTTCCACATACTAGTATAGCAAAATGATAGATGCCTAAAAACATGGAATCAGGTTTCTGGGGTTTCAAAATCAAATATTTTGGAAATAATTCCAAGTCCCTATAACCAGATTTATCTTTAGGAGGTACAATATTGTGCTGCTGATTTTTAGTTCTAAAACTGATGCTCCCCATGTGTCTACTAGAAATGTACTTGGAGGTGTTTTATCAGATAAAATAATGCTTTAGAGTCAAAATGATCTGAGTTCTGTCCTAACTCTGCCAAATACTAGCTGTATGATCTTGAACAAGTTATATAATAGCTCTGAGCCTGAGTTTCCTCCTCTATGCAATAATAAAAATGGTACCTATCTCATAAGTTGTTTGTGAGAATTAAATAAAATAGTAGATATAATGTGGGTACAATGTCTAGCTCATATGAAATGTTTAATAAAGTCATTAATAATAAAAATAGCCATATAACAACACAGATGATGATGATTAACTGGGCCACTCATTCACTCATCTAATCTAATCTAATAAAAAAGTAATATGCAAATTAACTATCACTCCGAGACACCTAAGCCATGCCCACGAGCCAAGCCATGCCCACCAGCCAATCAGAGCAGCTGTATGCAAATTAACCCAACCAAGATGGCGGCCAGCAGCCACGGAGCTAGAGCAAACAGGAGGCTTCTGTTGCACCAGTGATGGAGTTGAAACTGCCTGCCTAGGCCGGCCAAGCCTCTGCTCAAGGCAACAATGTTTCAATAATAAAAGCCATGGAGCTGAAGCAAACAGGAGGCTTTGTTGCCTGACTAGGCCTCTGCTCAAGGCAACAAAGTTTCAATTATAGAAGATAAATAAACCCCAGAAACCTGATTCCAGCCAGCCTCACTGGAATGTTGGGTCAATGGGAGCTGTGGGTAGCCTGAAAATGGCCCTCAGCCCCTCATCCAGGATGGACAGGCACCCCAGTAGGGACCTGAACCCTGAAGGGACTGTGGGCAGCCTGAAAACAGCTCTCAGCCCCTCACCCAGGCTGGCCACACCCCCATAGGGTGAAGGTCCCCACTGGGCGGCTTGGCCAGCCTGCAAGTAGCCATCAGCCCCTCACCCAGGCTGGCCAGGCATTCCAGCAGGTGGACATACCTCGAAGGGTCCCACACTGCAAGAGGGCACAGGCCGGACTGAGGGACCACCCCCCCCAAGTGCACAAATTTTGTGCACTGGGCCCCTAGTCCCTATTTATAAACAAGAACATATAACTGTAGGACAACAGAGCAGGTTTAAGGAAACAATATTAGCTACAAGAAAGATATTTTTCCTCTGCCAGTATGTGTCAACCAGATTCATACATATCTGTCACACAGATATGCCATATATATATATATGGAGACATCTCAAATACAAAAGTGTTTTCTGCCCACGTAATAATAATTTGAAAACATTTTAACCACATTCTCAACTATTGAATTGTCTGACTTTATTTTTCCTTTGGGGAGAGGAGTCAGTTAAAAAAAAAAAAAAGTATAAAGGGAATTGTTTCTAATTGAAATGACAGAACCAAAAACCTGCTCTGCACTGACTAAATTTTTTTAATTAAGTTT
Organism: Murina feae; assembly: GCA_004026665.1. Lineage (NCBI taxonomy): Eukaryota > Metazoa > Chordata > Mammalia > Chiroptera > Vespertilionidae > Murina > Murina feae. Next base: position 6,161 of record PVJC01036483.1, on the reverse strand, counting down.
GACTCATGCTGATGCTATTAATCCCTCAGTTTATAAGGATTTTTTGGCCCCAGTGAATTCTCTTAAAAAAGTCTCCCTTTCATGTTACAACTGGAGCACAAATTAATTGTAAAGGATACTATCCATATCAAATCAATTACAATGTCCTGTCAACTTTTCATTTGTAATAACTATCCTTTACTTTCCCACTACTGATGTACTAATGTACTAATGTAGTCTATCCTCATCTCACTCTTGGATATCTTCACTAGCCTCTCTTTGGTCCCTCTGCAGTCAGGAATCTACCATTGTTCTATTCTGTCCTATGAGCCATAAGAAAAATCTTTCTAAAATATCACATATAATTTTCTTAGTTACAATTCTTCCTTGACTCCCTATTGTCTAAAGAATAAAATACAAACCCTTTAACTTACTTAACCCTTGAGTTAATTTTCAGAGAGTCTTCCACAGTCTAATTCCAATCCCAATCCATTTTCATCTCTCAAAAAAAGCCTTTCACACCTGGTTCCCAAGTGGCCTTGTTATATTGGAAATATGACTGACCCAATGGTACATGATCGTTATCTTTAGCTCATTAATTCCCAAATATTAAGCAGTTTGTGGGGGGGGAAAAGAAAAAGAAAAAGAAAACATCCCTTCATTTCCAAATATCCTTGATGATGACTAAAAACTTCAGAAAAGGGATCAAAGTTTAATATGCATAAAATTAAAAAAAACACTCTATATTCCTTAAATCCCAAGAAAAGTTTACTTTCCAGCCTAGGCTCCCAGTTATTTCCAGAGGCCTTCCAACTTTTAAAAACCAGGACTGCCAGAAGATGAGCATAATATTGGTCTCCATGGTGGTATCTCATCAGCCTAACACTGTCATCAAGTTTTCACAACGCTCACTTCTATATAGTCACTATAGTCCACTCCTATACTAGTATAGCAAATGAGGATGCTAGAGGAGCAAAGCAAGGACTGCAAGTAGAGGAATAAATCAGCTGCCAGGCTGGCAACAAAATTCAGGAATTCTACTCCCTCCTCATACCCAATTACTAAGAGTTGTCCATTTAGTTTTTGTCTGTTTTTAATTTTTGCCCTGCATTTATTTTCCTTCTGAATAAACAAACTATCTTGAAGACAGCAAGACTCTCAAGATGTGAAAGCTCCCTCTTTACATTCAAATCACAGCTTCTTAAGACTTCTATTTTCCACAAGAGAATATTTTATAACATTAGACTCATAGGTTCTCTATAGATACTGGGGCTTTTCTGCTTAATGGTGATTATAAACAAAGATCCAGTAACAGCCACTGGAAGGACGACTACCCTCAACTTAAGTGAATTAAAGATCTTTGTTTTCAATTTGCATGGATATCAGACCACAACAACCTAACCCATTCATTATTCTTTCAATAAATGTTTATCAAACACCTACTATATGCCAGGCCCTATGCATGGCACAGAATATAGTGTTTTAAAAAATACCACCACGTAAGCAGGTAGATTGATCCCACCTGACTGGTACCAAGGCAGTGGCATCTGACACAGAGGCTGGACTCCCAGTGGATCCCTGGGAGCTTCAACACCATGCTGACTAGCAGGAAGCTGAGACATGGCAGACAGAACAGTGGAGAGGGGTCTCAGACCAGCCCCCATGGGACATTAAATACTCAGCTGAAGTGAACAAATTTCACTACTTCACTTTTTTTATCTTTAACTTAAGAAACTAAAATATTTTTTCTTTATTTTTATTTTTTATTATTAGTATTATTGCTAGAGGCCCATTGCACAGATTCATGCACCATGGGGTCCCTCGGCCTGGCCTGTGGGTATTGGGACAAGGTGACCTACATCCCCCAAGGGGTCCCAAAGTGCAAGAGGTCACTCTGCAAAGTTGTAGCTCTGCAGCTCCTGCATTGAGCATCTGCCCCCTGGTGGTCGGTGTGCATCATAGCTACTGGCATATGTCATCAGTTTGACTCAAATAAACTCTTATAAAATTCTCAACTGTCATTTATGTTCTTACTAAGGGCCTGGTGCACAAAAATTTGTGCACTCAAGGGGGTCCTTCAGCCTGGCCTATGCCTTCTCACAGTCTGGGAACCCTCAGGGGATGTCCACCCGCTGGCTTACACCCGCTCCCCAGGCGATCAGACCTAACCTGGCAGTCAGACATCCCTCTGGCTGCCCAGGAGCCCTCAGGGGATGTCCACTTGCCAGCGGGCAGCAGGCCTAAGCTGCAGTTGGACATCCTTAGTGCTGCTAAGGAAGCAGGAGAGGCTCCCGCCATCACCACTGTACTGGCAGCTCTCATCCTGGCTTGTGGCTAAGCAGAGCTTCCCCTGTGGGAGGGCACTGACCACCAAGGGCAGCTCCTGCATTGATTGTCTGCCCCCTGATCATCAGTGTGTGTAATAGTGACCAGTCATTTCAGTCATTCTGCTGTTGGGGTCAATTTGCATATTACCCTTTTATTATATAGAATAAAGGGCTGGTGCATGGGTGGGGGCCGGCTGGTTTGTCCTGAAGGGTGTCCCGGATCAGGGTGGGGGTACCACTGGGGTTTCTGGCCAGCCTGGGTGAGGGGCTAATGGCTGTTTTCAGACTGGCCACACCCTCTTCAGAGTAGTGGTCCCTGCTGGAGTGCCTAGGCAGCCTGGGTGAGGGCTGAGGGCCATTTTCAGGCAGGCCACAGCCCCTTCAGGGAGGGGGGTCCTCCTTGGGTGCCTGGTCAGCCTGGGTGAGGGGCTGAGGGCCATTTTCAGGCTGGCCATGAGGGTGGGGCCATCCTGGGTGAGGGTTTGATGGCTGTTTGCAGGCTGGCCACGTCCCCTAGCAACCCAAGCTCCCAGTGATGCTGGCTGGAAGCAGGTATCTGGGGTTTATTTATCTTCTGTAATAGAAACTTTATTGCCTTGAACGGAGGCCACAGCCTGTCTAAGCAGGCAGCTTCCTCCATCACCAGGGCAACAAAGCCTCCTGTTTGCTCTAGCTCTGTGGCTGCCGGCTGCCATCTTGGTTGGGTTAATTTGCATATAGTCACTCTGATTGGCTGGTGGGCATGGCTTGGGATGTAGTGGAGTGATGCAATTAGCATATTACTCTTTTATTCGAATATATATACATACACACACACACACACACACACACACACACTAGAGGCCCGGTGCACGAAATTCATGCATGGGGGCTGGGGAAGTGTTTGGGTCCCTCAGCCCAGCCTATATCTTCTCACAATCCAGGACCCTTCTAAAGATGTCTGACTGCCAGCAGTTGGACATCCCTCTTACAACCCAGGACTGCTGGCTCCTAACCACTCACCAGATTACCTGATTGCCCCTAACCACTCACTTGCCTGCCTGATTGCTCCTAACCATTCACCTACCTGCATGATCACCCCTAACCACCTCTGCCTCAGTCCCTGCTGCAACAGCTTCATCTAGAAGTAAGTCCAGAATGATGACCGGAAGGTTATTTGGCAGTCCAGTCTAATTAGCATATAATGCTTTTATTATCATAGATACACACACACACACACACACACACACACACTCTGAGTGGCCAGATTATTATGACCATCTGATGTTTGTAGGCAAATTAACTTTAATTTCATGCTGAAGTTGCTAGAGAACCAGACCATTATAAATTGGGAAGCAGATTGTTTATCACGACAGTAGAAGTTATTTTTTCTGAAGATATGAGTAAATAACACGATTTAACAGCCTTTGAATGTGGAATATATTTGAACATGAGTGGCCAGATTATTATGACCACCTGACATCTGTAGGCAAATTAGCCTTACACTGCATCATATGGGATATGGAAGCCAAAGGCCTGTTCAAACACCTTTGCTGTCTGCAGTTACCAAGATAAAACATCTCCAATTCGCACAGAAACACAAAGATTGGAGAGTCAAACATTGGAAAAAAGTCATGTGGTCCAATGAATCACATTTCCAGTTACATCATGCAAATGGCAGAGTGATAATTTGGCAGAAACAGCATGAAAGCATGCACCCCACATGCATGAGTATAACTCTTCAAGCTGGTGGGAGCAATGTTATGGTTTGGGGCATGTTTTCCTGGCATGATTTGGCCCTTTAATTTGTGTGAAACAACATGTGAATATAACAACATACCTAAGTATCATTGCTGATCAAGTTCATCTTATCATGTTGATGGCGTATCCCAATGGAGATGGCTTCTTCCAACAAGACAATGTACCATGCCACGATGCTCGTATTGTGCAGAAGTGGCTTCAAGAACATGAGGGAGACTTTACCTTGTTTAGGTGTCCCCCACAATCACCAGATCTCAATCCAATTGAGCATTTGTGGGATGAAGTTAAAAGAGCCATCAGGCAGCTGGTTCCACAACCATCAAATCTCACAGAACTGGACAGTGCTATTCATGAATCATGGTATCAGATTCCTCGCATCACCTTTCAACATCTCGTGGAGTCAATACCAAGAAGAATCACTGCAGTATTGAAGGCAAAAGGTGGCTCAATGAAGTACTGATGGGGTGGTCATGATAATCTGGCCACTCATGTTCAAATATGTTCCACATTCAAAGGCTATTAAATCACGTTGTTTACCCATATCTTCAGAAAAACATCACTTCTACTGTTGTGGTAAACAACCTGCTTCCCTTTATATAATGGTCTGGCCCTCTAGCAACTTCAGCACGAAATTATAGCTAATTTGCCTACAAAAGTCAGATGGTCATAATAATCTGGTCACTCAGTGTGTGTGTGGGGGGGGGGTATAAATATATATATAGATACATAAAACTAGAGGCCCAATGCACGAAATCTGTGCAAGGGGCTTGGCCCTCCCAGCCCCAGCTTCATCCATAGGGTTGTTCGGCTGTCTGGAGTAATTAGCATACTACACTTTTATTATTATAGATTTTTTCTTTTTTTTTCTTTTTTGTGTGCCAAAACTGTACTTACATTTATGTTTGGAAATATGAAGGCAAGAAGGGAGTAAATGCAATCCTACATAGCATACCATGGGCAAATCATTAGTTATGTTGTTATGTTGTCTCTCCACTACTGAATTAAAAACAAATGACTTTTAAAATCTCGGAAATCCAGATGTCTTCCCCTATGACTCCCACTTTGCAGCTGACAAAATCAAGAGTCAGAGAAGGTGATCTGCCACCTCACTCACATTGCAAGCTAAGTGTGGCGCAGGAACTCGAGCCTGTTTTCCCTACTTCCAAGGGCAGAGGAGCGACCAGCGAGAAGCTAGATTTTTTTTTCTAATTTTTTTATTTTTTGGATTAGTGTCTTACATTCTATTTTTATTTTATTATTTTTTATTATTATTTTACTCTATCTCATGTTTTCCTTTATGCCAACCCTTTCTTCCTTACTCCCCCTTTTTCATCCTGTTTCTCTTCTCCTGTTCCTATTTTAGTTTTTCTCTCTCTTTTTACACCTTGATAAAAATTTATCTTCTTTATCTGCTCTATTGACGCATCTTATATAATAAACGCCTAATATGCAAATTGACCAAACAGCAGAATGACCGGTTGCTATGATGTGCACTGACCATCAGGGGACATATACTCAATGCAAGAGCTTCCCCCTGGTGGTCAGTGAGCTCCCACACAGGGAGCACTGCTCAGCCAGAAGCCAAGCTCATGGCAGGCAAGCGCAGCAGCAGTGGCGGGAGCCTCTCACACCCCTGCAGCAGCACTAAGGACTTCTCAGGGGATGTCTCCTAAGCCAGCAAGCAGACATCCCCTGAGGGGTATCAAACTGCAAAAGGGTGCAGGCCGGGCTGAGGGATTACCCCCTCCAGTGCACCGGGCCTCTAGTTACTGTTACAGTAGTCTCTTGTTGGCTTACTCATAAATCTAATTTCCTCTCCCCTGCTCTAAGTCCATGCACCTTTCTCTTTTTTCTTTCTTCACTGGCCAATTTTTTTCTTGTTATTGTTGTTTGTTTGATTATTTTGGGGTTTTTTATTTTATGCTTTTGTTTTCCCTCTCCTTGCTTGTTTTCTTCCTCTACTTATAGCTTAATTAGATTCACTCACCAAACTCAGGCCTATATGCTCCCTACTCTATTCTTTTCCAAAAATAGATGAATATGTAGATAAAGAAAGGGGAAATCTTTTTCTTTTTATTGAGTATTTTGTTTTTTACTTTTCTTTTTATACACTCA
>PVJC01036482.1:0-17698 GCA_004026665.1 Murina feae | reverse complement strand
CAGCTGCCTAGCAGGTTGTCGACCCCCTGCCACCTCTTACCCGCTCCCCGATGCCCCGCAAAGGGCCTGGACAGCTGCCAAGCAGGCTGCCAACCCCCTGCCACCTCTTACCCGCTCCCCGATGCCCCGCAAAGGTCCTGGGAAGCCCACCAAGCAGGCTGCCGACACCCTGCCGCCTCTTACCCGCTTCCCGGTTCCCTCCAACCCTGCCGCCTCTTTCCCACTCACGGGTCCTGGGTCCTGCGCTGTCCCGCCCTGCAGCCGCTCTGTGCACTCGGGAGGTCCCTCAGTCCAGCCTGTGCCCTCTAACAGTCTGGGACCCCTCGGGGGAATGTCCACCTGCTGGCGTGCCTGACCAGCCTGGGTGAGGGGCTTTAAGGCTGCCCACAGCTCCCATTGACCCAATGTCCCAGCAAGGCTGGCTGGACGCAGGTTTCTGAGGTTTATGTCCTATAATTGATACACTGTTCCTTTAAGCCGGCTAACGAACCCTCCTCTCTGCTTCACCTCGCAGCGTCTATAATGAAACAATTGTTACTTTTACTGGTGAGGCCCGGGCTGCTCTTTCCTTCAGCTCCCGAGGATTCTATGATTGTTATATTGTTTCGAAGGTGTGTTTCGCTAGAGCCAGTTTAATCGGAGCTGAGCGGAGCGGGCGCAGCTTCACTTTCGCTCCTGCCGCAATGAAAACAGCTGTTTACTCAGGTCGGTGAGTGGCGGCCGCCATGTTGGCTGGGCTAATTTGCATACAGCCGCTCTGATTGGCTGGTGGGCGTGGCTTACCTGTCTTGGAGAAACGGTTAATTTTACTATTTCGCTTTTATTAGTGTGTATATATATATATATATGATTTCAAAGAGGAAGGGAGAGGGAGAGAGATAGAAACATCAATGATCAGAGAGAATCACTGTTTGGCTGCCTCCTGCATGTTCCCTACTGGGGATCGAGCCCATAACCTGGGCATGTGTCCTTGACCAGAATCAAACCCGGGACCCTTCAGACCGAAAGCTGACGCTCTATCCACTGAGCCAAACCGGCTAGGGCAGAAGATTCATTTTTACCTCAGACCTTCGTAATCTTGGTACATGATTATTTTTTCTGTGCTTTATTGAGCGCCTAATGGCTTCTCATTGGCATATATGAATTGCTAGCATCACTACTCTTGTGCTTTGGGGCTATTAAGTAAAATATTAGTAAGGGTAACTTGAACACAAGCACTGTGGTACTCCAACAGTCGATCTGATAACCATGGCAGCTATTAAAGTGACTAATCTGAGGGGTGGGTGTACAGTATGGAAATGCTGGGCACAAGGATGAGTCATATCCCAAAGGGACAGTGCAGGACAGTGAGAGATTTCATCACGCCCCTCAGAACGTTGTACAATTTAAAACTTATGAATTGTTTATGTCTGGAATTTTTCATTTAATATTTTTGGACTGTGGTTGACCTCAGGTAACTGAAACTGCGGAAAGTGAAACAGTGGATAAGGGGGTACTACTGTATTAAGGGAAAGAAAGCAGTTGCTAATTGTCATATATTACATGGCTCATTTTACATTTAAATGTCCACAATAAACAAATCTACAGAGACAGAAAGTAGATTGATTAGTGGCTGCCTAAGGCTGGGAAATCTGGGGGAGGGGTAATGGCTAAGGGGTGTAGGGTTTCTTCCGGGGGATAATGAAATGTTCTAAAATTGTGGTGATGGATCCAGATCTGTGAATGTACTTAAAGCCACTGAACTGTCCACCCTAAAAGGGTGAATTGTATGGTATAGGAATTATCTTAATAAAATTGTTTTTTAAAAAGATAATAGTATTTACTGGTTAAAATAGGTTAATATGAAGTCAAAAATTAATTATTCAAGTTATTTTATAAAGAAACACATTCTTCCACCAATTCATAAGCTAACCTTCAACTTCTTTATTCCAACTATTTAATATTTAACTAGAGGCCCAGTGCACAAAATTTATGCACGGTGTGTGTGTGTGTGTGTGTGTGTGTGTGTGTGTGTGTGGTCCTCTCCAATCCAGGACTCCTTGGGGGATGTCTGACTGCTGGACTGCTGGCTCCTAATCACTCACTCACCTGCCTGCCTGCCTGATCGCCCCTAACTATCCCCCCCCCCCCCGCCAGACTGGTCACCCCTTACTGCCTCCCCTACTGGCCTAGTCGCCCATAGCTACAACCCCCTCGCCGGCCTGGTCGCCCCACGCAGCCTGCTGTTCAGTCGTTTGGTAGTTCCTCACTAACCCCCTGCTGGCCTGGTCAAAGGCAGCCATCTTGTGAGGGCATGAGAGTTAATTTGCATATTATCTCTTTATTATACAGAATGAGAGAAATTAGAGTATACCATTAGAAGGCCCTGAGTTTATACAGTTTGTAATAAACAGTATCAGATTAAATTTAAGTTTATTACACCTCATCTATTTAGCAACTTTGCCTTAAATAGGAAAAAGATGCCAGAATCAGAAAAAAAAGGGCACCTGAAGGCGTATAACAAAACAAATATGATAAAAGTGTATATATCTTTCCATTAACCCACCAGAAGAGTCTCTCAGGTTTACTTTGGGCCTCTTTACTCGGATAAAATTCCAATTAGCTATTTACTGCAGTTTTAGGTCTACGGGAGATTACTAACAGAAAACCATAAAGGACAAACTAAGTGTAAAAAACAACCTACAGTGATGGTAGCGAAAGTTGACACTGGGCAACAAAGGCCAAACACTCAGGATGAAGCTTAAAGTAGAACCTAGTAGAGGAGAGCTAAGATTGGTGGGAGAGTGAAATTTCAGGGACATTTCTCTGCCTCTCTTGGAATTTAATGATCTAAAGAGCATTTAAAAACATGGATTTTGAGTGTGTCCACATATAAGTTCCTATTTCTCTGAATCTTTATCATTCTTGTCAATTAGTGGGTGTGCAATAGTAACCTTTAATTTGCACTTCTAACACTATTTAAAATGCAGCTTTTTCATGTTTATTGGTCATGGGATTATTTTTGTGTGAGAGATCTACTCACAAAATTAGACTAATTTTTCAACTTGGTTGTTTATATTTTCCCTATTGATTTGTACCAGTTTTGTTTTTAGTATTATATTTACCTTTTGTTGATTTTATGCAATTTAAATATCTTCTCACAGTCTGGGGCTGGTGTTTTCAGTTTGCTTAGGGTTACTAAAGTTTTTTGTTTTTGTTTCTAAACTTTAAGATAGCCAAATTTATCACTCTTCCCCCTTTCTGGTCTGTGCTATTTGGGTCTTGTTTTAGAAACTGTCTCCTACACAAAAGTAAAAAAGACTCCTGTATTTTTATCCCACAAGTTTTTGCTTTCACATTTAACAAGTCTTCGATCCAGAGCAGTAATTTGTTGTATGGTATAATGTAGGGACTCATTTTATCACTCCTGTTAGCCAACTGGCCTGGCATTATTTATTATACAGCACCATCCTTTCCTCACTAATTTGTAATGTCACCTCTGCCACTCTTTAGTCAAGACCTATGTCTGTTTCATGATTTCCAAGACCTGGAAACAACCTTGTATATCCTTTCAGCTTCCCCCTCTTTTTTTTTCCTCTGAAGGAGCTGCCGTCTAAGCTGAAGTTATGGATCTGCTTGGCCTTGGTTCTAACTATGTTGAGCTGCTCCTCCACTTCAAGACATGGATGGATTGCCACATAGTGGGATGTGGGGTCTGGCTTCTTGAGAAGGAGCTAAGGGCGAGATAGCACAATCTATGTGTTAGTCACTTCTTGCAGTGAACCTCCACTAGTGGGAAGAGGAAGAAAAGAGGGAGCCAGGTAAATAAATTGCCTCCCAAGGTAATATATCATATTGAATTACAGCTTTTCCCACCTTATTTTTTTCCTTCACCTTACACCTTCGGTTTAGACTCCTCAAATACTCCCCAAATAAAGTGTCAGCACTTTAATCCTTGTCTCAGGTTCCATTCTCATTAGTCTCCTACCCCTGTGTCAATAACAGACTGATTTAATCACTATAAGAAATCATAATAACTGTGAAATCACAATAACTAATTGGAATACTGATGTTAGAATAAGTAAAACAGAATTACAATCAAAGTTTGTATAGGAACTATAGGAATCACAGTCTATTTCCAGACCCTTCTATGCCAATTGGATGCACTGAGTCTATACTTTTATTTTGAAGTGACCCTAAGCAGGACAATGACAAATTATGTTCCAACAGAGGTGTTCTCACCACTGTTCTAAAATATTTCTAAGATATGCCTTTGATTATTTCAAATCTCTTAATTTCTACAAACTTCCCAAACTTGGTTCTCTAGCTTTCTTTTTGATTCTAGGCTGCCAAATATTCTTCCAACAAATGCTGATTTTCTGCTTAAGTCAGCCTGGTAGACTTCTCAAGAGCTATGGATTATGAGATAATTTATGTACAGGAATCTTCCATAAAATATGGGTTTGACTCCCAGTTCAAATCTAACTATGGAACCTATATATTCATTTAGCCTAGATATCTATGTATCTGTATCCCTGCAATATGAAGTCCTACCTTCCACATGTATAATCTGGAAAGAGTTATTCTTTTACAAACTAATTTTTTAAAGAAATGACTCTTAGCTGTATAGCAAAATACATTATTTTATTATCATGTCACTGAAAAAATTTTTTTGAGGGAAGAAGCCTTAAACTGTGGGTTAATTTTTCTCACATAAGAAGACTAGAGGCAGGCAGTCTGGGACTGGCACACATGCTCAAGCAAGGGCCATCAGGGCAGCAGACTCTTTCCACCCACCTTCTCTACTATCCTTAATACACAGAATTGCCATCTCATGGACATAAAATGGTGGTGCATGTCTGGGCACTGTGTCAGATATCCTATCAGTAAGAAAGTAGAACAGACCCTGGCTGGTGTGGCTCAGTTGGTTGGAGCATCATACCATATACGGAAGGGTCAAGGGTTCGAGTCCTGGTTGGGGCATGGGCACGTACAGGAAGCAGTCTATTAGCGTTGGTCTCTCACATCGATGTTTCGTTTTTTTTTTTCCTCTCTCCCTAGAATCAAGTAATAAAAAACATACCCTTGAGTAAGTATTAAGGAAAGAAAGAAAAAAGGAAAGAGGAAGGAGAAGGAAAGAGAAAAAAGGTAAGAGAAAGCAAGCAGAATGGTCAAAAGACCAGAGGGTACCCATTGCCTATCAAGCTTACGAAGCTTTCCCAGAAGTCTCACTGGGCCACTTTGCCACACCTCACTGGCCAGCTGAGGCCATGTTCCCTGCTGTCAATCAATCACAAATGTGACTGGAAAGAGGGTGGAGTCACTAAAGGTGTAATTCCTATTAGACCTGAAGGGAATTTAGAGAAGATTAAGCATCTCCTAAAGGGTCTGAAAAATGGCCCAGAAATGTCTAAGATCAGAAATGAAACCAAATTTATTCCATACGACAGCTTCTCAATTTTGTTTAGAAAAATAATCAAAATGAATAGTACAAATCATTGGAAAGTTCAAGTGGAGCTGACGGCTTCTATTTATTATGATAAAAACCACAATTCAGCTGATGGTTCCAACTCTGAAAAGGAAATCCGCTTTATATACAACCATGATAATTTATTATTGTCTTACTTTAAATATAGAAATAAGAAGCACCAAAATGTAAATGCCCAATTCAATTGTTCTTTTAAGGATGTATTAGCTTAACCCAGTACAGGCTGTACAAAACTACTGGTTAAGATACAGCAGTTCCCTCTTATCTGTAATTTCAGTTACCCGAGGTCAACCAAAGTCAGAAAATATTAAATGGAAAATTCCAGAAATAAATAATTTCTAAGTTTTAAGTTCTGAGTCATTCTTAGTAGCATGATGAAGTCTCGTGCACTTTGCCCAGGGCCTGACTCATGTGTCTGTCAGGTGTACCCACGTTGTATACACTACCCTCCCATTAGTCACTTATAGTAGGAGCCGTCTCGGTGAGCAGATCGACTATCCCAGTATCACAATGCTTGTGTTCAAATAACCCTTATTTTACTCCCCAATGGCCCCAAAGCCATTCACATAGCTTTTATTATAGTATATGTTACTATAACTGTTCTATTTTGTTAGTTATTTCTGTTCATCTCTAACTGCCTAGTTATAAATTAAAACTTTACCATACATATGTATGTACAGGAAAAACATAGTGTATATAGGGTTTGGTACTATCCCAGGTTTCAGGTATTGACTGGGGGTCTTAGGGAGCCTACTGTATATGATAGTGTGTGTTTTACAATATTTCCTGAGCTTCTGTCTATATAGTAGTGAAGAAAATATTCTTCACTATATTTGGTCAGGCTAGTGTGAGCCAGCCTAATTTTTCATTTCTTCTCTATAACACCCCTGCTGTTTTTAAACACTTAAGGTATAACTCACACCCTTTCTTCTGAGTCCTAGCTCACCACGTGATCTTATATTGAGATCACTTTTGCTTGCCTGCAGGGAAAGAACGTGTTGGACTGGTAGACGTGTACAGTTCACCTGATACTTAGAATTCACAATGCACAAACCTTTGTGTCTGGGGTTCCCAAGGCCATCCTCAGGTTTGGTAGTGATTCTCAAAGACCCACACAACTTAGTAAATTGTCATAGTCAAGGCTGTGATTTATTACAGTAAAAGGATGCAAAGCAAAATCAGCAAAGGGAAAAGGCAATATGGGTCAAAGTCCTGCGTAAATTAAGCACACGCTTCCGTGAGTCCTCTCCCATGGAGTCACAAGTGCACTTAATGCGTGCAGCAACACACATGAAATGCTGTCTACCAGGAAAGCTCATTAGAGACTGAGTGCCCAAGATTTGGAGCTGGTCACACAGGTACCCTCGGCCTAGCATGTACCAACAAAATTTCACATTGTCAAAAAGAAAGCATGTGTTCAGTATAAAGCACACTGCTTGCATAAACAGTTTAGGCATAGTGAACCAGTCTTAACAGGGAATGGTGGAAACCCTCCCTCTATAAACCCAAATTTCCAGACAGCAGCCAAGGGCAACCTTGAAATGAGGCCTTTCTACAAATAGTGGGCTCAGGAGTGTTATGTTAAATCCCTTCTGTACACCTTGTGATTCTATATGCAATTTTCATGAATGTTTTCAAATGTGACTTAGCACCCAAAGTTTAGTTCTTATCCATCTCTAAGACATGGATAAGAGCAAGCTGAAACCTGTAAGATGAAGAACTGTGGGGATGTGAAGTGCCACTTGCTATAGACACGTTCAGGCAAATAGCTGTTATTGCTGCAAGCATTGCTGGATGCTCAATTCATTAAACCTTGTTTCCTTTCTCACTCACTTAAGACATTCTTGCTGCTATAAATCAAATCTCTCTTAGGAAGAGAATTGAAAAAATGAAGATTTGGGAATGATATTCACATACAATAGGATGAACAAAGTATTTCCCCTTCTTTTTAAAAAAAATATATTTTATTGATTTTTTATAGAGAGGAAGGGAGAGGGATAGAGAGTTAGAAACATCAATGAGAGAGAAACATCGATCAGCTACCTTCTGCATACCCCCTACTGGGAATGTGCGGCAACCAAGGAACATGCCCTTGACCGGAATTGAACCTGGGACCCTTCAGTCTGAAGGCCAATGCTCTAGCCACTGAGCCAAACTGGTCAGGGTACAGTATTTCCCCTTCTATCCATGTTTTAGGAATGCAGAATATACAGGTAAATATACTCAAGACTCCCGTCTCCCAACAGGTAGCATTCTATTTTTATTTTTGCATTGGTGCCCACTGCCAGAGTCATATTAACAGAAAGCTACTGTATTTGGTTTTGGCAGGGTCAGCATACAAATTCTTTTCTTTCTTCCCTCTATTTAGTACATATCTATCTGCTATAAAACATTATAGGTTATCCTCTACTCTCTAGGCAAATTAATCTAAAAAAAAAAAGCCACAAAACAGGCTGGAAACAAGACTAAATGAAGTTAAAAATTCTACAGAGCTAGTTTAACGTAAGCAGGGTGCTTGTTCTCCTTTCATTAAAAGGTTCTGCCATAAATGACAGCTGACCTTTTTTTTAAAATACAAGGAAATAAAACTTTTTTTATTTCAACATTACTCAAGAGTATGTACTAGTATGCCAAGCAACGTCAAGCTTGGAATACATCCTATACTCTGATAAATCTACCCATGTCTTCTTCATGTATTCTGGCATTATTACTTATTTATTATTAAAGCTCTTTTCACCCAAAATTTGTTATGAGGTAAAAACCTGCATAGTGGTGAACTAACCTTACCCCAAAGAGTTCTGGCCTTTACCCCTGGCTACTGCGAGGTCATCACTAGGCCTCAGAATGTCCTGCTTGATGAGTCTCTGCCTGCAGGCCTTGACCACTGGACAGTCCAATAGCATGATTCACAATGGGTGACCTGGGTGACCTGGTATCAGTTCCGCTTCTGGAGGAATTGCAGATTAATGACATCAGCCCCTCCTGGACTCTGTTCCATGCATCTCTTCCCTGGGCTGCTTTTAATCTGCATTCTTTCTTTGTAATAAACTATTAATTGAGTTTAACAGCTTTCAGTGAGTTCTGTGAATCCTTCCTGTGAATTACTGAACCCAAGAGTGGTTTGGGGACAGACTAAACTTGCAATTGGTGTCCGAAGTTTTAAGGGCAGTCTTGGGAACTGTGTCCTCTAATTCCTTTTAGCCCGCAAAAGTAAATCGTATTATGAAGAATTTCCAAGTTTTTTCCTGACCATTACATTAAAAGAGCCTCCTAGGCTCAAGCCCATCACTTTCCCCTACCCTCTGCGTTTTCTTCCTAGCAAGAACCACTGCCTGACATCCTATTAAATCCATCTATCACGTCTCCTCTCTTGTTGACAGCATTCGAACAGGGTCTCAGCACATAAGAACACACCTGAAATTTGTTAAATGCATGGTGTAAATTCAGTGGTAACATTTATTCAACTACTGCGACTCCTCTCTTCTCTTTCTCATTTTCTGCAAAACAAGTGTCTCTTTTGCTAATAAAAGAAGGGCAAGACTACACTGAACCAGTTTTGAGAGCTCCTTATCCAGGACATAAATATCATGTGGAAATCTTTCAAAGGTAGAAGCAATTTTCAAATTATTTTCCTTTATTAAATGGGAAGAGCAAAATTAAACTAAAGCGTACACACACTGTATATCTTGCATATTAAAAAAACAACACCCACACAATTTTATGCTACATTAGTTCAAATAAACTTTCATCTAAGGCTGAATAGGCGAAAGACACTTACTTCCAACTGCCATCCCATTCTCAAAACAAATGACTGCCTTTGTATAAAATATTATTTAACAGATCTTTAATGGAATTTTGTAATTTTTATCGTATTATATCACAGTGCCATTATAGTACAAGTTGGTAACATCAAAATGTACCTCAAGATTATAATTTAATTCTTTTTATCACAAAAGCATTTCAGTCAAAGGACAGATTGCAAAGGGCAACACCTGACCCAGACTACAAGAGACAGCAAGCCAGTATCAGCTTGAGCTTCCCCATTCCCTAGAACGGAAATTGTATCTGTAATGCACAGAACTCATTCCCCTGGTTAAAACGATTATTAGGGAAATTCAGACTTGAAAAGCAACATACAGGAAAGATGAGACAAGATTTGATCATTAATAACAGGATGGTATGGAACAAAAGTTTTCTTTATGCAAGTTATTTTAAAGGACCATTGCACTACATTTACAGGGAGCTATAAGGAAATCAGTTTAAAACAATTCAAAATCCCTATTTCATCTAAAGTAGGCTCAAATTTCTCACACACATAGATTCTGTCTGATTTTAATGTCATTCTTCTTTGAAAAACTAAGTTCAGAAAATAGTTTATATAGCTTAAAATGCAGTGACTGTTTTGGCATTAATCTTATCTTCAATTTCTGACATTCTGGTTTCCTTTCAACAAAAGAAGGACTTCTTTTATCAAGTTCTTTATAGCATTTATATCCTGCAGAAAAGACTGAGGAAAAATTTCTGCAGGATTTTCAAATTAGAATAAAAGGCATAATTAGCCAATAAAACTACTCCATGTGAAAAGGAAGTTAATGTAAATACCTTCAATTTATCAATCAACTAGTGGCCTGGTGCATGAATTTCATGCACTCGGCATATGTGTGTGTGTGTGTGTGTGTGTGCGCGCGCGCGCGCACGTGGATCCCCCAGTCTGGCCTGTGCCCTGTCATAGTGCGGGAGCCCTGCGATCCATCACCCCAAAGAGGTAGGCCCCACCCACCCATTTGGGGCTCCTCAATGGATTGCCCCAAAGAGGTAGGCCGGAGCCTGGGGAGGCCTGCGGACCCCCGATGCAGGCACACGGAGGCCCCTGCCGCAGTCCCAACCCCATCCCCAATGCTGCAAGTCCCCGCTGCGCATGCAGCCTGAGGATTGGTCATTTCTGTGATGGCGTCCCAACCAATTTGCATATTACCCTATTATTAGTATAGATAGATATAACTTAACACATATAAGCAGCCGAGAAATGACTGATTTTAAAGTCTGCTTTCTCTTCATTAGGAGCTCATGCTAGTCTATGGAAAATGATAATTTGTTGTCAGTAGATTTGGATTTTTACCTCAGAGATGGTACTGTAATCATGTCATTCTTTGTTATAGTGAGAAAGAAAGGAACTACTTCCTACATCACTATTTTAGACTTGCTGATGGACCACCAAACTGACACTACTTCTCAAGAGAAGTTAAAATGGTACCCGTTAGGCCTTTTCGCTGTTAAAACCACTATTTTTTTAAAAAAAAAGTTTTTTTTTTTAAATTTATCTACAGTCTACCAAAGAAAAGCAAACCAAGTTATTTTTCTTAACTCACAAAAATCATTCGTTTCAAGATCTAATTTTCATTAAGATGGCTTTAGGTATTCAGAAATTTAGGCCTGCTAATTCACATTAATGAAGAACCGTAAGTAATATCCTAAAGATTATATCCTCAAGGCTGAGGCGGGAATCCAGAAACAGATGCAGTAGTCCTATGTAAAATTTTCATATTTATATTCCTATACAAGCCTCAAATTTTTTCTAAGTAGGTACTTTATAACTAGAATAATGACCTGCTAACAAACAAAGAGGCTTGTTTCCCTACTTATGTAAAGTATCCTCACCAAAGTTCTTCAAAATAAAAGCTTCTCAGGTCAAAGAGCCTCTACGAAGAGTTAAATATAGTTCTAGTCACAGAATGTCCTGCACAGCGCAGGCTGGCTCTGAGGCACACCATCTTTTACAATCACTGTGCTGTTGCAGGAATGAATCACAGAAGCGATTTCTCTACACACATATGGGAAATCAAATTCACAATGAGCTCCAAAAGTTGGACTGCTAATTTAAATTAATGTTAAAAGCTAGTCTTCTCAGAAGATATGCCTTACTATTTTATGCAAACAATTTTCTATAGACAAGACATTAACCTTGAAGACCAGACATACCATAACTATTCATACCCATATATTTTGTAGTTATTCTGCAATTGGCATAGGATGGGCTTTATTTTTGCCAGTACCTCAAAATAGGGCTTTTACCAGTATACTTCGGTCTTAATTTCAGATGACTCCTTAAGTTTTTATATAATTTGATTAGAATAGATATTTTTTAGAAAAAACAAACACAAAACAAAACCCACAATCATATAAAATAACTTTTTACAGAGTAATATTTTCAAAAGACCTCCCACCCCTCCCCCAAAAAACATGTTAGTAAAAAAAAAAAATTTAAACTAAATCTAGTTACAAAGAACTAAACAAAAAGATGATTCATATAATTTGGCTTAACTTTTAATTTTTCTCTTATATCCTTTCTATATGCCTGCCATTCTTGCCCTGGAAGGGTAGAGCAAGTAATTAAGTAGACCAAGTGGCGATTAAGATTAAAGTTGCTACTAATTCCAGTACTTTATGCTTCAGATAACAGTGGCCACAAGAAATACCGAAACCACATTTTTCAGGGTTCTCTAGTCACTGTACGGAAAACCTCTTTTGAAGCACCATTCACCAGAGAAGTCAGACCAAACCATCTATTTACTTTGCATCTTTTTCTAAAAGAAAATGGGGTGACAAATTTAGAACAAGGTGAAGTAGCTTTATCTTTGTTCTTAGGTTTCCATAATTGAATATTCATTGGGTGCTTACTTCTTGTCAGGACTTTACCCGGATAGTGTCTTAATATTCACAACCATCCCAGGAGATTGGCAAATATCATTACCCTTGTCTTACAGACGAGGAATGCGAAGTGCAAAGAGATGACAAGACAGCTCTCAGGCTTGGAGCCGGGGATGGAACTTGGGCTGACTGCTAGAGTTCGTGACCCATAAATAAATACTACACTGGCCAGGAAAAAGGAGGATGGGGTCGATATATGAAACAGAACTAGACTATGGTTAGAAGACAGGCTATATGGACAGTACCACAAAGGGATGCACAGCTGCTAGAAAAGGCTGCGAAAGTTAAGTGCTGCTCGCAGGGGTAGAGGGAAAGGAGTCCTGTCACATTTCTCCACTCCACTGGCAAGTTCATCGAAGGGAAGGAGGACAGAGATAAGTGTCTGGGGACTGCCACTTAAAAAGTCATGTTTAGTGCCCTGACTGGTTTGGCTCAGTGGATAGAGCGTCCGCCTGCAGACTCAAGGGTCCCGGGTTCGATCCTGGTCAAGGGCATGTACCTTGGTTGCAGGCACATCCTCAGTGGGGAGTGTGCAGGAGGCAGCTGATCGATGTTTCTAACTCTCTATCCCTCTCTCTTCCTCTCTGTGAAAAATCAATAAAATATATTTTTTAAAAAAGTCATGTTTAGTGCAAAAGTACAAATATTCAAAGAAAAAAAAAGGATAGTATACAAGCTTGAATACACCTATAAGGCTGCAGGTATTGGTAGTCCAATTTATTTAGGAGCTGAAGAAAAAATAATCTCTCGTGACAAATACAGCAAGCTTCCTCAAGTGAGCAGACTCCAGTGTGATTTCGTGGCACAATGTCCTTCTCTAGGAATACATCTGACAACTATTAGAGTCGAAGGGAAAACCGATTCGGCTCCCACCTTTGCCCCCAACTTCATATTTACATATAACACTCACACTGAGGTTAACGGGCCCAGCTAATTTCAAAACTGGTTATTTCACTAACTAGAGCTTGAGAGACTGAAAATGTGAATTTTAAGATTCATGAAATTATAGGCTATCACACAAGAAAACTGAACGTCTACTTGAAGCTGTAAGTGAACAGTTATTTGCTTGGCAGTTCCATCTACAGAAAATACATTCTCCCGTTTAAATAACGTTGTGTTGATGATATCAGAGCAACTTGTTCAAAACACTCCTTTAACCCAACAGCAGCTGTTACCCCTCCTCCCCTGGCTTGCTTTTAGGGGCGCCCTGTCCATAAAACGGACACCGTCTTTCTTTCTCCAGTGCATGCACCGAGGCCTCCTCACTCCCACCCATGATGCCCCCAAACCCTGTGAACCAGGCCTGAAATAACCCAACCCAACGCGACCGCATTAGAGAAGAAAGAGCCTCTTCGCTCCCGCACACGGGGCACGGCTACAGAAAAACGGGCACGCACGAGTCCAGGACTACAAGAGATGCACGCGGAGAAGCTCCAGATGGTAAACAAGATCCAGAGTCCAAAACAATCCCAGCGGCTACAAAAACAAAAACAAAAACAAAACAAAGCCCCCCACCAACGGACACAGCGTGAAGGCAGCTGTCAAGGACCACCCCCCCCCCGCGCCCCCGTGTGCACATGTCCTATGGCTCCGGGACGAGGAGTCACCTGAACGGACGGAGGGAGGGCTGACAGCGCCGGCCCCGGGGCACGCACACCCCCCGCCTTCCCCCCGGAGGCAGCGCGCGCTCCCAGGAGCCGCTCGAGGCGGGGACCCGCCGCCCGCGCAGCGAGAAGCCCCCCATCCCCCGCCCACCTCTGGGCACACGCGCCCCGGCAGCGGTTCCCACGGCCCGGCGCACCCGCGGACACCGCCGTCCGCTCCGTCCGGCGTCCAGTTCGCGGGCGGGAACCACGTCGGGCTCCCGGCCGGCGCCCGTCCCGACGAGAGGCGGCGTCGGCCGTGCAGGGCCGGGCGGGCATTCTCGAGGGGAGGCCGCCGGCCCACGCGTGAAGCGCCCGAGTGGCCGTGACCCCCGGGAGAGGGTCAGGGACCCTCGTCCATCACGGGGCGTGGGCCCGGGGGTCACGTTCGCTCCGCGCGTCTCCACGGACCCCCTCCGGCCAGCGACGCGAGCCGTCCGGCCGGGGCCGAGGGGAGTGTCCGGCCGGGAGGCACCGGGGGCGGGGGGCGAGGGAAGGGGAGGGGAGGGGGACCCTGCTCCCCGCCCCCGAACGGCCCACCCCCCGCCCCCCAGCGCCCCCGCCCGTCTCTGACCTTTTCGCACAGCGTCCGCACTTGATTCTCGTTCAGCTGTTTACACTCGTTCAGCTGCTCGACCCACTGGTCCAGCTCCTTGGTGGCCGCCTTGTCGTCCATGGCGGCCCGATCCGCGGCCCCGGCCCCGCCGCCGCCCGCCCCCCTCCCCACCCCCGCCCGCCCCCGTCCCCGGCGCCTCTCCCCGCCCCGGGCGCCGCCGCCAGCTCCCAGCGGGAGAGGAAGGAGCCGGGGAGCGCAACCAAGGGCCCCGCGCCCCCGCCGAGCCCAGCGGACGCCGCCGGGCGCTCGGCCTCCAAGGGACCCTCGGTCGTCCTCGCCCGCCGGCCGCGCGCCCCGGAGCCGGTGAGGGGCGTGGGGAGGTGGGACCGCGCGGCCCGGGCTTCAGCGCACCTCCCGCCGGCCCTGGCCACTCGCCTCCTCCTGCCCGGGGCCTCTCCCGGGTCCCTCCCCCTTCTCTCCGGCCCTTCCTCTCCCCGCCCTCCGGCTTTCCGTCACCGCCGGGGCATTTCCGCCGGGAAAAGGCGCGGGGGTGGCGCCGCCGGGGCGAAGGGCGCGAGGAGGGATGCAGCGCCCCCGTGTGGCCCGGCGGAGAAACGGGCCGCCAGGGCCGCGGAGCGCTCGCTTTCTCCCTCTTCCCTTCTCTGTCCTTCCCCAGCTCTCCTGGTTCTTCCTTCACCTCCCTTTTTCTGGGAACCTTGTCCCCACCTTAGTCTCCTGCACGCTTCCTCAGCGGTCTGGAGAGGGACTGGGGAAGCTGGCGCCTTTCCTCCGAGGCACTGCCTCCCCAGACCCGCACTCTGAGTAAGCATCCAATAACGTATCGAGTGGATAAACGAATTCTTTCTAGCCTTCCCTCTGCCACCAACTAGCTGTGTGGGGCCCTAATGTCTCAGATCCCCCCGGTGATGGCCCTGCACTCTATCAGCCCGTGTCCATTCCAGCTCCAGCGTTCCCCACTGCCTTTACCGCAGTTTACACCGAGTTCTAATAAGCTGTCCATTCAAATATTCATCAATCCGGCAGTGCTGTCAGATTCCTTGAAGAGCAGATGCCAAACGACCATAGCGCCTCTATTGGAGGTCCGTACTGTGGCGCTGAACCCAAGCGGGAAGCAACATCCCGTGTGGGAAGGCAAGGGTACCAGCCTCGGCTTTGCCAGCTTCCTAGCCGAGTCCTTGGGCAATCACCAAATCTCCCCGAGTGTCGGATTCCTTACCTGCTCAAGGGGCTCAGCAAGGCCTCCTTTTTCAGGTTGTGAAGATTAAAAGGGGCTGCAAGCGTTTGCGAGCAAGATGTTTAGTTGCCTCATCCCTCCTAGGCAACAGAGAGCTTTATCAAGGTGGGTCTGAACTGAATTTTGATCCTCCTCTCTAGGCAGAAACTTGAAGTTGCCTGGAGCAGAGGAACAAAGTTCCAAGGAACTTGTTTGGTTTCGTGGCAGAGGACAAATGTGCGAAAGCCCACGGTCTGCGTGGAAAGCTGGAAATACTCCCATTAACAGAAATAGGTCCTAGGGTGCGACGTTAGACGGGAAGAGCTCCTGCTCTCAAGTGACTTGTAAATGGTAGCAAACCAATCGAAGAGCAAAACATGAGAAGGTGGTGAAACTGCAGGGAAGAGAGGGGGACCTGTGTGATTGCCATAGATACTGCAGTCGCGGAAGAGGCTGAATTTCAGCTAAACCTGGAAAGCTCAGAATGAAATGAGAATGGTATTTTCCAAGCACCTCACTTATTCCCTTCATTACAACCTTAGGAAGTAGGTGCTATTATCATTGTTCCAATGAATCCCATGATACTGAGGTACAGAGGATAAGTGACTGGCTGAAGGTCACTCAGTTGAAGCTGGGAAATGAAACCTGGTAGCTCTCCAACCTGTATGTTCTACAGACACCAATCCTGACAATAACTTTAAGGCTGTTTATGATAAATCCTATACAATAACACCTTAATATGCAAATCGACCAAATGGCAGAATGACTGGTGGAACGACCAGTCGCTATGGTGCACACTGACCACCAGGGGGCAGACACTCAACGCAGGAGCTGGCCGCTCAGCCGGAAGCCAGGCTCATGGCTGGCAAGTGCAGTGGCAGTAGCAGGAGCTTCTTCTGCCTCCATGGCAGCACTAATGAGCTGCGAGCAGGTGGGCAGTAAGGAGAGAGTGCAGGCGGGGTTAGGACACCGCCCCTCCCCCCCCAGTACACAGATTTATGCACCTGGCCTCTGGTAATATATAAAGGCATATGTACAATAATTGCCATTCCCCCTAATGTGCATATGCCTTTATATATTATCTACTCTAATAAAAGCGTAATATTGAAATTGACCGTTTCTTCGGGACGCCTAAGCCATACCCACCAGCCAATCAGAGCGACTGTATGCAAATTAGCCCAGTCAAGATGGTGGAGGCTGCAGCCATGGGAGAAGCCATGCACCATTGTCCAGCAGGGCAAAGGGAAGACCTCTGCGCTGGGACCCAGGCCCTAGCTGCAGGCGGGAGAAGCAAGCTGCCCGCGGCTGCAGTCCAGCAGGGCAGATGGCTAAGCTTCCATCTGCCCCGGGATCCAGGCCACAGCCGTGGTGGAAGAAGCGAGCCCACACTGCGGTCCAGGGGAGACAGAAGCTGTGCCATTGGTGGGTCCCCGAATGAAGGGGTGGATGGTCCAGAGGTGGAGGTGCTCCTGCTTTGCAGCTGCAGTGCTGGGGCTGCATGGGCTGAGCCCTGAGCTGGGGGTTAATGCCCCCTCCCCATGGAAGCTTTAATGAGGGAAGGAGCCCTTTCTCTCTGGCTCCATTTTCTCTGCCACAGGGGCAGGGGTCTTCTGTGAAAGGCCCCTGGTCTCTCTTCAGAGCTGGGGTGAACCCCCAGGGGAGCAAGGAGATGGCGAGATGGGCAGGGGGCAGGGCAGAGGGAGCAGCAGCCTCAGAGAGTAACCAGGTGGGGGAGGGGTGGACCAGGATAGAGGGAAGAACTTTATAAAAGAGTCAGTGGACAGCAGAGTTAAAAAAAAGAGGATGTATGAGTGAACTGTAGGGCCTATAATGAAAACCAAGTCTAGTTGTGTACTGGGGACAGATTTTAAAAGTAGAAGTCAGAAAAGAAAAAAAGGTAAATGATAGTGGATAATTAGGCAGGTAGATAGATAGCTATTAAAACAGTAGAAGTAAGTAGAGAAGAATGTATGGCAAAGGTAGGATGAGAGAAAAAGAGGGAGGGAAGAAAAGTTATAAAGGGGGAGTTGGTAGAGCTTAAAAGGAGAATGGGAAGAAGGAAGGAATGGGGGAGGGAGCAAAGCAGGTCA
>PVJC01036481.1:0-17704 GCA_004026665.1 Murina feae | reverse complement strand
AAAAAAAAAAAAAAAAACTAAAAAAAAAAAAAAGAAAAGAAAAATGTTCTTCCTACTTTCTTTGCTTATCTAATCCTTATTCATCATTAAAGATTCCACTTGCCCTGACTGGTTTGGCTCAGTGGATAGAGCGTCAGCCTGCAGACTGAAGAGTCCTAGGTTTGATTCCAATCAGGGGCATGCACCTTGGTTGCGGGCACTTACCTAGTGGGGAATGTGCAGGAGGCAGCTGATTGGTGTTTCTCTCTCATCGATGTTTCTAACTCTCTATCCCTCCCCTTCCTCTCTGTAAAAAAATCAATAAAATATTTTTTTTAAAAGATTCCACTTAAATATCAATTCTTCAGGGAAGTCTACCCTGTCCTCCTAAAGTTTCTCCGATATCCTGGATGACTCCTTTAAACACTTAGGAAAATTAAAATGAATGTCAGTTTTGTACTGTTCTCCCTGTCTTCATGTGCACAGGTACCATTCTATATTTATTTACTGCTTCATATGCTTGTACAATATTCAACCAAAAAATGTGTGTTTAATAAATTAATACACAATACAACATATTTTTTTTAATGTGTAACATATTTAATTAGAAACCAAACGGCTACATAACCCTTGTTCTCATAAGCTACAAGATAAACCCAATCCTAATTAGAAGGATATTACAATAAGGGTTAGGAACATTTGGGTTTTAATGCCTAAGCTAGACCCCCTGGGTTTAGTTCCTTTTGTATAAATATGTTCAATCATGAATTTAATACTATAGTTTCTCTAATTGATTAAATGAAGAAAAACCATAATACTGTAACAACTTCTCAGAGAAAACCAAAGTAGAAGACATAAGGTTCTAATTACCTAAGAAAGACAGACTAAACCACAGAAAGATGAATCAATCATAACATATAAAACTTAAAAATTAAGAAATTTAAAGTGTAGAACACAGCACAAGTTAGGATAATTTAGAGTTAAGAAGGAAGCCTAAATTTAAAGACAGAGAGCTGGTATAAAATATTCACTCAGCAACTCAAATGTCAATTCAGATACATGTGAAATGGTACCTAAGAACCAAAGATTATGCTTTAAGCCTGCTACTTGGTTGTTTAAGGCTTGATTTTTTGTTTTTCACTAATGTCATTTCATTTCAAAGAATGTTCATATAAAACCCGTAATAGAACAACAAGCTAGGCTAGGAAAGACAATAAGGTTTGAGTGTTTTGTTTTGTTTTTATCCTGCATGTCACTACTTTACACAATTTCATTCATTTCCCTTAACTGCTGAAAAGATAAATGAGGCTATATGTATTTTCCTTAGTTTCAATATAAATTTTATACAATTTTATTAGACTCTCCCATTGTGATGTAAAGGAAATATGTAATACCAGTAGAAAGACTTAGCTTTGGATTAAAATGAATAAGAACACGGGGGAAAATAGAACTTTGCCAATATTGTAGTTCCTAATATTTCCATACATCATATAAGGTGACACCAGCAATGTATTAGTGCTGGTATACTATGATACAAACTGAAGCTACTCACAATAATTTTAAAAGCACAATTTTTCAATTTCAAAAATAAATCTAGTGCTAGTATATAGATCTTCTTTACTCAGTTGTCAAAGCAAGCACTAAACATTTAAATCTAGCAGCATATGCACAATATCACATGTGACTAGTGACTTATCCTCCATTAAACTATGAAACATAAAGCAGCTTGCAAAAAAGTCAAAGCAATGAGTTGCTATAGTCTCAACGTACAATTAACTCATTTAGAAGCTATAACTAATAACAGATATAGTAAATAGTAAATGTTTTCAGATGAATTCTGAAATATTATATTCATAATGCTTAAGAAAATGTTACAGAAAGACTTGCATGCATGCATAGGAATATAATCAATGACACAAGAAACTGGGGGTTAGGGAGGAGGGGAGGGAAGGGCAAGGGGAAAAATGGAGATCTATCTATCATTTGTTGTAATACTTATCTATCATTTGTTGTAATACTTTAAGCAATAAAAAAAAAAAAAGTGTTACAGCCCAGCTGGTATGGCTTAGTGGTTGAGTATTGACCTATGACGCAGGAAGTCATAGCTCAATTTCTGGTCAGGGCACATGCTAGATCAGGGCACATGCCAGGGTTGTGGGCTCACTCACCATTGATGTTTCTACCACTCACTCCCTCTCTCTTCCTCTCTGAAATCAATAAGTTTTTACAGCTATTTCTGAAAAATAGCCCTAAAATAGGAAACAGTAAGACACAGCAGTGAATCTATTTCACACTATCTTTGAACTTAATGTATTCTATATAATAAAAGGCTAATATGCAAATCAACCAAACGACAGAATAACTGGTCACTATGATTCCCACTGATCACCAGGGGGAAGTTGCTCAATGCAGGAGCTGCCCGCCGGTGGTCAGTGTGCTCCCACAGAAGTAGTGCAGCTCAGCCAGAAGCCAGGCTCATGGCTGCTGAGCACAGTAGAGGTGGTAGGAGCCTCTCCCACCTCCATGGCAGCACTAGGGCTGAGCCATCAGTCAGACATCCCCAGAGGGCTCCCGAAATGCAAGAGGGCGCAGACTAGGCTGAGGGACCCTCTGACCCCCCAAATGCATGAATTTCGTGCACCAGGCCTCTTGTCTAAATATATTAATGGAAAACAGAATGAAATACAGTCATTTAATAATTTCAAGAACAGTATTTCTCAAGACATTTTGGTAAATTTGATCAATTTGACTGAATACATACATGAAAAAGCTTGGAAGCACAGAAATCATTTCCTAGTGGTCATTGAAATGTTCAGTGCCTGGCACATTATGAAAATGCACAAGACATTTGGCTGAACTGGAATGAAATAAAAGAGAAATCTGATGTCTATTTTACTTGAACTCGTTAAGGTTTAATTAAAATTTCAGCTTTAAAATACGAAATGGACTAGATAGCCGACATTCTAAAATAAAGAGGGTTTTACAGATATGTAATATATATTTTGAACTCATTTAGTACTAAATAAGAATCTGAATAGACATCAACAATCTGCTCTGTGACTCATCTATGGTGGAATTCTTACAGCATATGTATAATTAGTTTGCTTTGAAAATCTAAATATTGATTAACCTTAATGGCTGTTGGCATGAATTGTGATATATTGTAGTAAATTTAACTCTCACTGTAAACTTTTCATGAATACACTAACGCTACCTTTTTTGGTTATTGTAATTTTTGTTTAAGCTAATGTTAATAAAATACTTCCAAAAAAAAAGCCTCCACATTCCTGCTTCTAAGAGTATATTCTAGGGAACAAAGACCTTGGTGCCTTCTCAGAGTTATCATTATGAATAATAATTATCTCTGCAGAGTGGGAAGAAAAATAAGATCTAGGCAAAATTTTTGTGCATCTCATTATCTAATCTCAAAATCGAGACACCATGCCAACCAAACATTATTTGCTTTATTAAAGTTTCTATTTCATTTGCTATTTAAACCAGTACTTGTAAATGTAGAAAAGCAGTATGTTTGAAAACAACTTCAAATGTTGTGTGCCTCAGAGATGGAAGCAATTACTGTGATTAAAAACAAACAGTATAATACTGGTTCTTACTGACCCCAGACAGTTCATACAGAGGCAGCCACTGTGGGATGAGAACCTGGAATAAACAGAAACTGAGGTCCCTATGAATGAAGGGCCATTGAATATGAAATAGGGAAAAAGCAGGAGACAAGCAGCAGCTTAGGTATCTACCAGCTATATCAAATAATGGTTAAGAGAATAAATAATTGAGTCAAATTACCTGTGTTGGATCTGATACCATACCGTTACAATTAACCTAGTTATTAATAACAGGAAAGGAGAAAAGAAAAGGCCAAATACTACAAACATGTCATTTGGGTAGCTTTTCAGGAAGTGGCAACTTTACACTCCCTAGGGAACCACCAGTCCATTTCCTATAGATTCCTGGGGGAAGGGACTGGAGGGTGGAGGTGGGGGAGGGAGAGACTCACACCCAGTAAACCTGGGGTGACCTGGGAAAGTACTTCCTTGTCAGTCACCCCTAGGGACAGGTCATTGCAAGGGAGTGAAATTTGGGATATTTAATTCCCTAAACAAAGAAGTTCACTCTTTTGGTCTCTATTATGCTCTTGGCTGCCCCTGGGACTCTTGTTGTAGGGGGTGCACTGTCTTGGTTCCCCTGTATTCACTCACATAGCCCAGGACATGTGGAGAATGGACTAATGGACTTTTTGCAATATTTTTCCACATAACTGTTTCCAAATCTAAACTATTATAAGTTTCTGGTGACCTCATCATTTATGAGGAAAGATTTTTACCAGTTAATGGACTATAACTACCCGATACTGAACTAGACCAGGCTGCAGCATGGAAAGGAAACTGTGGACACTGCCTTTGCTTCCAGCTCTACTGAAGCTCCAGCTACACTTCTTCCAGGGAACTGGGACTTTAGAAACACAGAGATGTAATAAAAATCACTCATTCTCCCAAGCCAGTCTCAGAAAATTCTTTTTGTCAAAATATTATAAGGACTCCACGCCCAGCACTCAGTGGGGGCAAGGGAGCGCCTCAACTTGCCAATAACAGATCCACTTAACTACTTAGGAATCTCGGGCAAGTTACTTAACCTCTCAGTACTATTTATTTCATTGGGATGTTGTGAAAAGTGAATTAAGACACTTAGAACAATGTTTGGCACATCATTGTTCAGCAAAAATTATATATTGTTATTATATCTCACCAGGGAATCTATCTCTAGATTGCATCTGTATGAAATATGAAGAGAAATGCTTTTTTAGATATGAGATCAATTCGATGTGAAAACACTGTGGAATACTACAAGGATCTGGTCCACTGGGGTCCACAATTGACTATATCAGATGGACCTTGTTAGAATAGTGCAGCATGAGCCCTAAGTTCAGAAATATCTCAAAATGTCTAGTTTGTTGTTGTTGTTGTTGTTGTTGTTGTTTTTCTGAAAGAACAGAAGTGGGAAGAAAAATGGGAAAATGTCACATATGAGTCCCTTCAGTGCTCAATTGAAAAAACAATAGCAGCTTTTCTGATTATTCTGCCACGCTTTCTTAAGGAAGCATTCTATATTTGTAGAAGCACAAAAGGTTGAGCTATTAAGCTATATAAAGGTTACTTCATTCTTCTGGACAGCTGTATTAGGTATGTTCTAAATCAGGGGTGGGGAATCTTTTCTCTGCCAAGGGCCATTTGGATATTTATAACATCATTCTCAGGCACACCAAATTGTCAACTTAAAATTACCCTGCTATATTTAGCAGAAGATTTAATTAACTCACCCCTAATGCTTTGGCAGGGCCAGAACAAATGAATTCTTGGGCCTTATACAACCCACAGGCCGGATGTTCCCCCACCCCTATTCTACATGAATAGAAATAGTATGGGTTCATTAGACATTCAAAGATACTTTAAAAAAATATATTATTATTGATTTCAGAGAGGAATGGAGAGGGATAGAAAAATAGAAACTTAAATGATGAGAGAGAAACGTCATTGATTGGCTGCCTTCTACACGCCCCCTACAGCGGATCAAGCTTGTAACCGGGTCATATGCCCTGACCAGGAATCAAACCATGACCTCCTAGTTCACAGGTTGACGATAAAACACTAAGTAACACCAGCTGGGCCAAAAGTCCTTTTTGAAATATTTTTCCACATAACTGTTCTCAAACCAAAAGTATTATAAGTTTCTGGTGATCTCATCATTCATGAGGAAAGATTTTTACCAGTTCTATTCCCCTGACAAATAACAGGACAGTAAAAGCAACCAATGTTTAAATTAGAGTAGGTAACAAAAAAAACAAAAACAAAAAAAAAGAGTATCTTGAATATTAGTTAGGAAAATAAATATCATCAATTCTTAGCCATACCTAAACAATAGCATCCCTGAAGAAAGAAGCATCTCAAAGTGAGCAAGCTTTGACCATAATGATAGTGCTTTAAATACCAGATTGAAAGAAACAAGAAAACCCCAATGTCTGAGAAGTATCCTATATAATAAAAGCTTAATATGCAAATTGGTCAAAGGGCAAAATGAGTGGTCAGCAGGGGGATGGCGAGGGGGGGAAGCCAGGCCAACCAAGGCAGGTGCCAGCGGGCAGAAAGAGATGGAGATGCGGGGGGGAAGAGGGGGGGCAACTGACAGCGGTGGAGAACCAATCAGGGGGCGGGGCTGGCTGCTTGCTGGCTGGTACTGTACCCCAATCGCCCTGCGAATCGCCTGCCACAGAGGGAGGCCACTGGTGGCAGCAGCAGGGTGGTGGAGGGCAGACCAGAGCTGCCCCCTAGTGCTCAGTGCACTCCAACAGGGGTGTCTACAGGTAGCAGGCCTAAGCCATCAGTTGAACATCCCCTGAGGGCTCCTGGACTATGAGAAGGCAAAGGCTGGGCTGAGGGATCCCCTTGAGTGCACGCATTTTCATGCATCAGACCTCAGTATTGCATAAAATCAAAATCCCTTATGCCAACATCCTAACTAATAAAAGCGTAATATTAAAATTGACCCTTTCTTCGGGACGCCCAACAGCCAATCAGCTGTATGCAAATTAGCCCAGCCAAGATGGTGGAGGCCCGGGCTGGCAATGGAGTGATTGCACGGGAGCACACAAGGGTGGAGGCCTGGCCTCTGCCCTTGCGTGCTCCGGCGGTCGGTTCTGGGCAGTGGCGGGTGGCTGGCAATGGAGCGATCGCGCTGGGGCACGCGAGGGCGGAGGCCTGGCCTCGGCCCTCGCGTGCTCCAGCATTCGGTTCCGGGCAGTGGCAGGCGGCTGCAGGGCCAGGCGGCCGCCCAGGCCCCCGGCCCTGCAGCCGGGGCTGGCAATAGAGAGATGGGGCTGGGAATAGAGAGATCACGCCAGTGGTTGGTTCTGGGCGGCCTCGGGTGGGAGCCTGCCCGGCCCTGAGGCTGGGGCTGGCAATAGAGCAATCATGCCTGCGGTGGTTCCAGAGGGCGGTGAGCAGCCACAAGGCCGGGAGCTGGCAGCCCGGCCCAGCCCTGTGAGGCCTGGGAATAGAGCAATTGGGCCCACACGACCTCAGAGGCTCAGTGGCAGGGGCTTAAGGGGGGTACCCCCTCGGGGTCATGCCCGAGCATCCTCCGCCCCTGCGCAGAGTGTCTGCCACAGGTCCAGCCACCTGGCTCCACCCTGGAGGCCTCCGTGGGGCGTGTGCAAGTGTGTGCCTGGCTCCACCCCCGTGTGTCCGCTCAGCAGCAAGGCCCCCCCAAGGGACCATGCACCAGCGTCCACCCCCTGGCCTGCCACCCACCTCTGCACCAGGTGTGTCCCCTCAGCAGTGGAGGCCCACCAGGTATGTGCGATGGTAGGCCACCCGGCTGGATACGTCCACACCTGCACTCACCAGCCATCCCACCCCCCAGTGCATGAACCCTGAGGGGCCTGTGGCCAGCCTGAAAACAGCCCTCAGCCCCTCACCCAGGCTGGCCATGCATGCCAGCAGGTGGACATCCCCCCCAGGGGTCCCAGACTGTGAGAGGGCACAGGCCAGGATGAGGGACCCCTTCCTCCCCTCGCCAAGTGCACAAATTTTTGTGCACCGGGCCCCTAGTCTAATCTAATAAAAGAGTAATATGCTAATTGCTGTCACTCTGCTACATCCCAAGCCATGCCCACCAGCCAATCAGAGTGACCATATGCAAATTAACCCAACCAAGATGGCAGCTGGCAGCCAGAGAGCTAGAGCAAACAGGAGGCTTCCTTGCCCTGGCGATGAAAGAAGCTGCCTGCCTTGGACGGCTGTGGCCTCAGCTCAAGGCAACAAAGTTTCAATTACAGAAGCCACAGAGCTGGAACAAACAGGAGGCCTGGTTGACCCTGCAACGGAGAAAGCTCTCTGCCTAGGCCAGGTGTGGCCTCCGCTCAAGGCAACAAAGTTTCAATTATAGGAGACAAATAAACCCCAGATAACTCTTCCAGCCAGCCTTGCTGGGAGTTTGGGTCACTGGGGAATGTGGCCAGCCTGCAAACAGCCAGCAGCCCCTCACCCAGACTGGCCAGGCACCACAGCAGGACCCCTCTCCCTGAAGGAGCTGTGGCCAGCCTGAAAATGGCCCTCAGACCCTCACTCAGGCTGGCCAGGAACCCTAGCGGGACCCCCCTCCCTGATCCAGGACACCCTTCAGGGCAAACCAGCCGGCCCCCACCCATGCACGAGGCCTCCATCCTATATAATAAAAGGGTAATATGCAAACTGACCCTAACAGGAGAACCACTGGGAATGACTGGTCACTATGACACACATTGACCACCAGGGGGCAGACACTTAATGCAGGAGATGCCCCTTGTGGTCAGTGTCCTCCCATAGCGGGAGCTGTGCTCAGCCACAAGCCAGACTGATGGCTACCAGTACAGCAGTGGTGGTGGGAGCCTCTCCCACATCCTCAGCAGCACTAAGGATGTCCGACTGCAGCTTAGGCCTGCTCCCTGCTGGCAAGTGGACATCCTCCGAAGTCTCCCGGGCTGCCAGAGGGATGTCTGATTGCCAGCTCAGGCCCAGTCCCCTGGGGAACGGGCCTAAGCCAGCAGGTAGACATCCCCCAAGGCTTCCCAGACTGCAAGAGGGCATAGGCCAGACTGAGGGACTCCCCTACCCCCCACCCCCGCCCCGAGTGCACAATTTTTTGTGCACTGGGCCTCTAGTTTAGTCATAAGTAGATGATGTTCTAGATAATACTTCTCATGTCATACTTCAAATGACAGTTCTGTTGGCATTTAATGGAGTTCAGGTTTAGGATATCATTCTTTCTGACATAACTTGATACTCAAAACTCTGATGGGAAAAAATCATCCCCACTCCTGTCACTATCATTTATCTCTTAAAAATCTTTCAGCCAAGAAGAGGCTTGTGCCCTTTATGATTCTCTTCAAAAAGGTAAAATAAAAGTAAATGCATTTTACCATTTGCCATCCTCAATTTCCTACTTTTTCCAAAAAAAAACTTATCAGCACTAGACATGAAAATTACTTTAATACTTCAATGTGGACTGGTTTTGAGCAAATGGTCAATTCCGTTACAACAGGCTGAAAATGCATTAAATTCCAAACAGCTCAACCTCTGTACCCATTTATTCAAGAAAAACATTTACTATTGTTTGCTATGGAACATGCATGTTGCTAGTGAAAGGTACCACATATTGCGTTTAAGACAGTTATTAAGAAGAAAAAGGACTCAAAAAGAACCTCTGACCCTCCCCCTTTTCCTGCCTAAGAGATTCAGAAGGAAGAACCTGCTTCAGGAAGGAAACCTTAGCACAGTCACCTTGCCAGTAACAGAGGACTCCCGGGTAGACTAATTGCCCTTCCCCTTACTTCCACATTCCATTTCTTTTCTGGGATACCTAGCAAAAATTTATCTGCCATGTGTTCTCTCCAAATTTAAATTACCCTCAAATCGCCCATTCTCACTTTTGAAATCTAAGATCCCATTCCCTCCCTTTCTCCTTTGTCCAAAATAACATATATACCCAATTACGTAATTTTCAAAGAGTGGCATTTGATCACTCATAAAATGAAGAAAACAACTGAGGATCTATTACAGTGTTCAGGACATTTACACACATTTACAACAACCTACAAGGCAAGCATTGTCCCCCAGGTTAGAGATAACAAAACTAAGCTTCCATTACTCAGTCACTTTTGCTTATGGCTACACAGCTATTAAGAGATAGAGCTAAAACTAGAATACAGATCTGCCTGATTCCAAAGCTCACACACATTCCTTCCATTACACTTCACAACCCTGTCAATATCCCATTCAGTATCTCTTAAGGCAGCCATGCCAGATCTGGGCATTCTGAGTTAACAGTTATTTTACTGATGTAAAACATGCCCCAGAGTAACTTATTCCTGACTTCTACTTACTCTTTCTGGACCTACAGAAAACAATTCTTCTGCGTCATATACTTCTTTAAATACTGGAAATAGCTATAATCCCCCATTCCACCTCACACATTCTTTTGCTTACATTTTGTCTCTCCAACCACAGAGGCAGCAGCAAAGCAAAGGAGAAGGGCCATGGCATGTACAATGCGACAAAGGAGTGGTATCAATTAGAATAACAATAAGGCAATCAGGGGCAATGCATATGTAAGGATGCATCTAAACCAGGAAATCCTCCCTCTCTCAAATACTTATTAACATAGGTATTGATTCTACTAGACCTGAATATTCCAGCAGTCACAGTGACAGCAGCATGTAGAACTTAAATGAGACATACCAAAAGCATTGAAATTTCAGACAGAGTTCATACCATACTTTGAAACATGGGACAAAAATCCCTGTCAGGTTACCTTTAAATATAAAGACTATATTTTACATAACACTTTAGACTTTATAAAATACTATTAAAGAACACTAAATATATAATTAGAAAAATATTTGCACTATTGCTTCATTTGGCCAGAATCCTGCAGTTTCAAATGCAAATTACTAGTATAATATGAAATGCAACCCTATTTTATCATTGCTTGCTTTATTAAATGTGTCAAATGAGAAACTGGACCAAGTGAATAGGAATATAATTGGATAAATTTATACATTTCCTTTAGTTCAAAGTTAAGCTCGGCCTGATAGTGCAGGTTCCATAACTGAGGGAACTCAAATAAAAATATATAAAGTACAATGTTATTGTGGCGCTCCGAAGAAAAACACTGCTTGAAGTAAATCCTTTCTCTTTCAACCACTACTAAGACTTTTCATAGTCAACTGTAAATGGTAATTTTGCTTTAATTTATACTTTATATTAAGCAAAATTAGAAAGTCTAAAGGTGAAACACAAAAATATTCTTACCACATTCAAATCAGTGTCAAGAACTTCATTGAATAAAATTCACCCAAAATAAAACATAATTGGAAATGCACAGTTTCCCTGCTTCCCTACATGGAATAATTATTTCTTAATCAGGCTTAACAGGGACAGAAACAGGGGAAATTATTAATCATCTCATTAAAGAAAAGGGTAACACATCCTT
The DNA here is from genome assembly GCA_004026665.1 of Murina feae. NCBI lineage: Eukaryota > Metazoa > Chordata > Mammalia > Chiroptera > Vespertilionidae > Murina > Murina feae. The sequence goes on along the minus strand of PVJC01036481.1, from coordinate 6,682 downwards.
ATCTTCTGCATTTAGAAAGGGTGCCACATCAGTAAATCGAAAAGAAAGCCCACCAAGATGGTAATGCTTTTTAATTTATTGATAGCCTGTTCTTTTCACTAGCAGCTAGCCTTGGATTTGGCTAGGAGGAATAACGTTATTTTAATCAGGTGGTCAACCTAGTGTCTATGTGAGAAGTAATGTGTATATATTTGCAAAGGGTTAGTGTCTAAGTATCTCTGAAGAGACAGGTCATCAAACAATAAATAATATGCCACTTATAACCGAGGACAAGCAATGCCAGATAGCTATCATTTTAATTTGGTGGAAAAACTGCAATGCTACCTTAAGATATTTACGGCAATTTCTAAGTTACAAGTCTGGAAAGAAAAATGAGAAATTTATGACAAGAAGACAAAAATCTTTTTATAAGGAGAGGTTTTTTGCCACTAAAAATGTTTAATGATTAACTGCCTGCAGGATAAGTGGGACCAGCCCATATGTAAAACCAGATTAATGATGGGCTGAGAAGAAATGTGTTTTCCTTACCGAAGTGTTTTTAAATAAATCTTAAAACATTATTTTTCATATTTCATAGCCACGACTGAATTATAAGGAGAATGTTAAAGCTTGCTAGCTTTTAAGAGTTCTGGTTGTGAAATAAATGGTGTGTTCAGTGTTTTCAATGAATGGGGGGTTCAAAGAGGGTTAGTATATTGATTTGAAATAGCACTTCCTCGGCAATATGCTAAAAATCACTGAAAAATCTGTGTCGACATAAATTTCCTAGACTCATTCGGGTTTACTGCTACTCACAAAACCATATGAAACTGAGCTGCCACCATGTACGATGGTGGGTTACGAAATGTGACTGCCAAAAACAATTTAATATTTAGATCTTCAGAATTTATATATAAATCAATGACAATTTTACTGTTTACTCTAAAAAGATGGGATTTATTTTATCTTGTCTTGACTGAAGCTAAATCAAAAATTTTACTTTCCTGAAAGTAAAGGAAAATTAAATTACTTAGTGAAGAATATTAATACATTTAAAAGGTATGACAGAGTGACTATTACCTTGAAGTTGTGCATTTAAGCAAGTGGGCTTAATGAAAAAATAAGCCATTTTACCTATGTAGAGCTTATGCATAACTGAAAAGAGTGAATTGATTGATGGCATTTTAAATGGTTACAATATATTTTCATTTAGCATGTGTAGTCAAGAACTATATATGTGGATTTGGGGCACCTATTGATAGAGCAGTTTTCAAATTCATCTTTGTACTACTTATGAAATATGTTTGCTAATAAAATTAATGGCATAACAAAGAGTACAGAAAGAATATTGAAAGTAGTTACTGGCATATCTGAAAGTGTGTGTGTTTTGGGAGAATATAAGAAAAGGTGGATTTACTAGTACATGTTAGTCCATCACTTATTTGCTTTGTCATTTAAGCAAGTGATTTAACCTCTTCAAGTCTCAATTCACAAATCTCTGGTTACCCACCTCATAGGGCAATGTTAGGATTTCATAAATTATGCTATTCAGCTAATGTTAGTTTTTTACTCCTTTCCAAAATACTTCTGAAGCCTCTTCTTATTAACAACTAATTGACATGCTAATTACTAAGATCTTCTATACATTCAGTAAAACATGTTTCCTAAGGCCCTTTACTAGGCAATGCTGTTAGCCTACTGCCAGTCATTGTATTTCTTTCAAGGAAAAAATCTGGAATGCATGCTTTTCACTAATTTAGGAGAGCCTTTCTTCCTACAGTCATGTTTTACTAACTCGCATTTAAATCCAGTATATATCAATGCCAGGAAATGGAACATAAGCAACATGATTAAATTAGTACCTTGAGGAAGTAAAGGTGATCAGATCTAAATGCCAGCACCCTAATGAAAGGCGTTAGAGACAGGAGAGGCAGTTAGGGAAGGGTCTCTGGGAGAGGAATGCATACATGACTGTGGAGACAGCTCCAAGCCTCCAGATTGTTTACCCTACATACACAGAGGACAGAAGAATGTTAAGATAAGGGGAGAAGCGCCAGGTGAGCTTTGAAACTTTGAAACTGATACAGGGGAAAAGTGGTCAATTGGAAAAAAACGCGGGGTATATGAAATGAGGAAGGGTCCAATTAGAAAGTGGCATGAACAGACAAAGAAGCTGCCAGCATTTATAAACCTGTAGACAAAGACATTCACAGAAGGAAGAGTTCTTTCCCATCTTGGGGACTCCTCCCCAGAGGTTCCCCTTTTGGGACTCCCTCCCCAGAGGGAGTTTGTCTATGTTTGCCATAAATTTCCACACCTCTGCTTGAAATCCTTTTGTCCTCGAATTTTTATTCTTCAGACTTTATAGGACAACAACCGGCAATTAAAAGTTCCAGCTTGCTATTCAGGGTATTAATAATAGTTATCATGTTTGATTCAGTGGATCTAATTAGCCAAGATTGGTACCTCTTACCTTCACCAAAGTAGATTTCTTTACTTTGAGTCTGTACTTTCAAATCTAAGAAAGCATTATTTGGCCATCCTTGGATTCACATCACAGCTCTGCATTTACTATGTGAGTGATTTGGGTAACTAGTTGACTTTACCTACCTGTACATGAGAATGAACAAATAATCTTTTCTGACAAAGAAGGGAGTTTAGGCAGCCGCCATTTCGGTTCATATGACTTGGCAGCAGCTGTTTTGGCTCAGTGACTTGCAGCTTCCCTGGGGTCACCATTTTGAAATGGCAAAGGTCAACTCCCCTCCCCCTTTAAATTAGGCAACTGTGCAAGAGTGTGAGCTTAAGCTCTTCCAATCAAGAGTGAGGGACAGATCACGTGCATCAGGAATAAAAGCCGGAGCGGAGGCCTGCACAGTGTGTATGTGCTCTCACACCATGTGCTGCCACCCTCCTGCAGGAGTAAAGACACATGCCTCGCTGCCTGGCTCCTGAGTTCTGCCAGGACCCCTGGTTTGGGGGCTCACCTTATTTCTAACGTGTGGAAACTCTACCAACAGCACACAGCATTACTAAATGAAATTATGTACATAAAGCACCTAGTGGGCATTTAGTGCATGTAAGTTTCCTCCCCATATGGTGGTAAAGTTAGGATTCCCAAAGGTGTTCCAATGGATTTAAAGGCTGTAAACAACGTTAACACCACAAATATTTACCACATCATTACTATATTCTACTCTAGTGCTGAGGTGGCATATATAAATTAAACATAGCTAGGACAGTGCCTAACACCTAGAAGGTCAATAAATGTCAGTTGTGTTTGTTTCCAGACAGACAAGTTTACTATCAAACAAGTAAGAAACATAAAACTCCTATACAATAAAGAAAGCAAGAAACCTGTGAGTGAAAAAGATTTAGTATTAGAATACAAAGAAAAGAGTAATTCCAATGGAGGAGAGAGACATTACAGAAAACACTGACAACATTGGACCTGTACAGTGGCTTGAGGGAGAAGGACATTCTGTGGATGAGGAACCTCATCAGCAGAGGCAGGAGGGTGTGTAGTGCACTGGGAAATTATGAACAGGGTCAGGGTAGAGTGCTAAATGCTCTAGTCTGCAGGGGCAAAGGAAGCGGGCAGGATGAGAAATGATAAATACTACAGGTAGAAAGCCAGGACCCTGCTAAGGGCCTTGAGGGTGACACTGGCCTGGATCATTGCTAGACAATGAAGAGCAACATGAATAGATTTCTTTTCAGAAGGATAGCTCTGGAGGCACTTTCAAGGGGTCGGGAGGACTATCTCCTAAAAATCCAAGGCTAAAAATATGGAAATGGAAAGGGAATGGAAAGGAAAAGGCAATTATTTCAAGAGATATTTCATTGGGGAGAGTTTAAAATATGGATGAATGGAACACAGTGAGCCAGCTTCATTCACCTCCTGAGATCTTTCTACATTTGCCCTCCATTTCTCCATTCCAAATTTCTCAATTCCTACTCACATGGTAGGCTTTACGTTCACATTTACTCATTTAGTAAGAGGGCACTGCATGCATGAAGGTAAAGAGAAAAGGAGTGTACATATGCTTAGAAGAGACCAAAGGACCATGCAGAGGCAACATACCTCATTCCCCTCTGAAAAAAGAAGAAAGCATGAAAAGTATAATCCATCCACACATAGGTCCATCCCTACCATACAGCATGCCAAGCATGGGAAAGAACGAAGAACAAGGGGTTGTGCAAAGAATGAAGTATGGCTCTGGAGTCTGACTCCTGGATATGATCCCTGGCCTTACCAATAAGGGCCCATATGAATTTAAGCAAATCATTCAAACTCTCTGAGCTTCAAGTTCTTCATTTTAAAAAGAGAGACAACATAAGCCACCTTATTTGCTTGTTATAAATTTTACTAGGGGCCTGGTGCACAAAAATTTGTGGGACTGGGGGGCGGGGGGATCCCTCAGACCGGCCTGTGCCCTCTCGCAGTCTAGGACCCCTCGGGAGATGTCCACCTGCTGGCGTGCCTGGCCAGCCTGGGTGAGGGGCTGATGGCTCTTTGAAGGCTGGCCAAGCCCCCCCAGTGGGATCATGGGGGACTGGCCAGCCTGGGTGAGGGGTTGAGGGCCATTTTCAGGCTGCCCACAGCTCCCACTGACCCAAAGTTCCAGCAAGGCTGGCTGGAAGCAGGTTTCTGGAGTTTATTTATCTTCTGTAATTGAAATTTTGTTACCTTGAGCAGAGGCCTAGGCAGGCAACGGAAGCCTCCTGTTTGCTTCAGCTCTGTGGCTTCTATAATTGAAACATTGTTGCTTGAACAGAGGCCCACTGGCCTATGCAGGCAGTTGCAACAGAAGCCTCCTATTTACTCTAGCTCCATGGCTGCCGCCCTCCATCTTGGCTGGGTTAATTTGCATACAGCCGCTCTGATTGGCTGGAAGGCATGGCTTGGCTGGTGAGCGTGCCTTAGGTGTCTTGGAGTGATGGTCAATTTGCATATTACTCTTTTATTAGATTAGAGATGAGATGATTCAGGCAAAGGGCTTAAAAGAACACCAGGCATATAATCAATGACTTATCTGGTGGTAATAGTGTAGTGGAAATATACTTTCAGAAGAAATAAAAAGGCATTACCAATTAATAAGGGGGAGGAGAGATGTTTTTCAATGGGACATTTGGGTAGAAAAGAAATCAAGACTCTAGACTTGCACTGTCCAATATGGTAGCCACTGGTCCTGTTTAACAACCCATCACTTGAAACGTGGCTTGTTAGAATTGAGATGTACTGTTCATGTGAAATGCACACCTGATTTGGAAGAGTTAATTCCCCCAAAATGCAATATATCTAATTTGATTACATATTAAGATAATAATGTTCTGAATGTATTAAATTAAAATAAATATATTATTAAAGTAAATGTCACCTTTCTCTTTTTACTTTTTAAATGTGGCTACTAGAATATTTAAATGACATATGTGTCTCACATTCTATTTCTTCTGGACAGCTCTGCTCTAGATGATTTTTTTTTAATGTCACAGTAATACTATGCGCTCATGACAGCACACTAAAAGGGTAAAGTACTAGTTTTGCATCTCTGTGGTGAATAATACAAAATTTTTTTTTAAAGTTCCAAACACAAAACACTGGCATGAAATACCAAACCAACACTAAATACCACCAAATATAACACAACATGATGAGACCAACATTAATTATAAGAATATGAAATGTAAATTTATTACTAAAAAGCATTAGCACACTGCAATAGGAAGGAAAAGTTCATGCCCAAGGTAAAATATTCTTTTGTTTTAATTAAAGTCTTAAATTAATATTTAACATAATTTGACAAAAATTAGGTATTTAATTGTTTTAGGAATTACATTGTTTTAGAAGCCATTCATTGGCATAGGAAAAAAAATAAGTCTCTTTAAATTAAAAGTGACAATACACCATTTTTCTAAGAAGTAATTAGAACATAGCTAGCAACTGAACATAGAGATATAGTATTTCCATTCCTGAATATAGGCAGGGCATTTGAGTTTTAGGAGGTTAAGATCATTAAAGATGACTGAAGGATGAGCAAGAGGGGAAAAAGGATATATGCAATGGGAGGAGAGTACTTTTAAATTCTCTGTGAACAAAAGCTCTGGTTTGGAAGTCAGATGGACTTGGTTTAAATCTATTCTGCCTGACTCCAAATTCCAGGTTCTTAAGCATTTTGTATATCTTCATATATGTATACTAGGGGCCCGGTGCACAAAAATTTGTGCACTCGGGGTGGAGGGAGTCCCTCAGCCAGGCCTGTGCCCTCTCACAGTCTGGGACCCCTCAGTGGATGTCCTATGATGGCCCCAGTCTGCCAGGCGCCTTGTGTGTGTATGAGTGAGTGTGTGTCACCACTGGAGACCTGCCCCCAGCTGCATCTGAGGCTCGGAGGAGTCCTCCTGTGTGTGTCTACCTGCTGGGGGCCTGTCCCCAGGCACACCATCAAGGCTTGGAGCAGGTACCCCCTCTATGTTGATCTCTCAGACTCTTGCCCTCCCCTGCATGTTGTTCTCTTTTTTGAGCTGTGGCCAGGGCTGGGTGCTGCCTGCCTCCCAAGCTTGCCTACTGCCCATCTTCCTCCAGCCACCAAAAAGCAGGAAAAACCCCGCCTCGTGGTCAGGCCAGCCTTTTCCTGCTCCCTGATCCTCAGAAGGGACCTGGGAAGCTGCCAAGAAGGCCGCCAACTCTTTCCCACTCACC
>PVJC01036480.1:0-17703 GCA_004026665.1 Murina feae | reverse complement strand
AAAAATAACAGAAACCCGCTATCTCTATGTTCCCTGACATCCATGATGAGCAGCTGGTGACAGAGGAGAAGGGGGAAACTTAAAATCCAGGTGATGCCAATAAGTCCATTAGAAGATATAATGGGGGGCGGGGGGGGGGGAGAATCTCATTCATAATGTTGTCTTAGTCGGCTTGGGCTGCTCTAACACAAAGCCATAGATGGCGTTTACTTCTCATTTATTTCAGGGTCTGAAACCCAAGAAAAGGGCTGGCAGATTCCACCCCTGGCGAGACTGTGTCTCCGGCTTGGAGGGGAGCATCTTCTGACTTAACCCTTGTATGTGGAGGAGAGAGGAAGCTGTGTTACCTCTCCTTTTTATACGGGTACTGACCCAATCATGGGACTCCCCCCTTCAAGACCTCATCTACACCTAAGCACCTCCCAAAGACCCCGCCTTCCAGTACCATCACATTGGGGTGCTAGGGCTTCAACACAGGAATTTTTTCAGGGGTGGGGGAGCGCAAGCATTCAGTTTAACAACTGTCAACCAAAAATTTAAAATGATGCTTAGCAATATTTTGCAGTGATACGTTGATACATTATTTTTTAAACTATATATATAAAAGCCTAAGTAGTCGACTGGCCAACCAGCTGGTAGCTATGACATGCACTGGCCACCAGGGGGCAGACACTTGAATGCAGGAGCTGCTGAGTCACAACTTTGCAGAGTGTCCTCTTGCAATCTGGGACCCCTTGGGGGATGTTGGAAGGCTGGTTTTGGCCCAATCCCACAGGCCAGGCTGAGGGACCCCAACTGCCAGAGCGACCCCACTCACTCTGCAGATGCCCTTTGAGCACCAGCGCTGCTGCCCCAGGTGCAGCCGGCTGGGGAGGGAGTGTGGGAGGTTGGCTCCAGGATGTGTCTGGCCCATCTCGCCCAGTCCCACCCCACCGGCCACCTTCTAATTAATTTCCTTTCAACGTGGATGAATCCATGCACCAGGCCTCTAGTTTATATATATTATTTTAATATATATAAACTACCCTATTGCCCGTGTCCGTGGGCTATGCATATCTATATTAATAAAAGCGTAATATGCAGATTGACTGAATGGCTGAACAGAGGAACAACTGTCCAGACAACTACACTATGACACCCACTGGTACCAGGCCAACCAAGGCGGGTGCAATGTGATTGGTCAGGGGGCCCCACCATCGCCCCATGATTGCCCTGCACAGGGAGGCCCAGGCCACCCGCCAGGAAGGTGATCAATTGGGGGGACTCCATGACCACCCCAAAGAAGGAGGCCCAGACCACCCTCCTTGGGACAATCGACCGGGGGGGGGGGTGTCCACAGAACTGGGGAACCGTGGGTGTGTGGCAGTGGATGTGGGCAGCGCCAGGCCAAGGCAGGTGCAGGCAGGGGATGGGGCTGAGAGGCAGCTGGGCTGTAAAGGCCTACCCTTGCACGAATTTCATGCATCGGGCCTCTCGTAAGTATATGAGTTCTTTGGTTTATCTCTTCTCCTCCCACAAGCCCACATCAAGGTATGTCTGTCTGTTCCATGCCTCCATGCTTGTATATAACATGATCTCAATTTGTTTAAAAAAGATAGATGGACATATGGATACAGGTGTGGGTCTGGAGAGGGAGACAGGTAAAAGATGTACAAGGTGATAAGAGTAGTGACCTGTAGTGGTTATTTTATGATATTTTCCTTATTTTTTTTCATTTGGATTTCCTAATTTTCCTTCACTGAAAGTAGATTAACGGTGCAATTTTTCAAGTGCAAAGAAAAAAAAGTAAGTATTCAATAGATTAAAGACAGAAGACGTGCCAGACAGCTCATTAAAAGAAAGATTTCTATTTCATAATCAATACCCTCTTGACTTTCCTCGCGTTTTATAACATATTCTTGTTTGTCCTCCTGTTTATAGCCATTTTTACAACTATCGATCTATTCAAAGAGAGGCCTGGCTCCAGCATATGCAGATACACAGGTTTTTCTTCGCATTAATGGTGTGTCTCCCACAGGCCAATGACAGAGGCCGGTAGCCAATAACAGCTCGCTTTTGTTGTACAGAAACACTGAAGGTGCCATTTCCATGATACTACTGATGCTGCTATTACGAAACACCCAGCAGAAGATAGCCCTACTGAGAAAATGAACCCTTTCTGTCACCTTCCCTTCACCCACTTATATATGCAGGTCATCATCTCGCTCTTCAGTGCAGAGTCCTTCTCTTATGTTCTCTACCAAGGTCATTACAAGGGGCATTTCAAGTCCTAGTAAAAGTCCCTGAGTACACTGGCCAGCGAGACCTCTTCCCAGTGCGGGAAGCCCGTGGTTGGGAGGGCACATCTCCGTCCCTGACCCAGGGAACCGATAAGCCCCCTGAAGGGTGTGAATAGGGATCTGCTATCAACTGGACAGTGTGGATCAGTGGTTATCGACTGATGATGATTTAGGCCTCCCGGGGGGACAACTGGCAATGTCTAGAGACATTTTGATTGCTATGTCTGAAGTGGGGAATGTGTGGCATCTAGTGAGTAGAGGCTATGAATGCTGATCAATATTCCATAGCGCACAGGACAGCTCTCCACAGCAAAGAATTTTCCAGCCCAAAATGTCAGTAGGTTCCAGCTTGAGAAACCTCAGCCCACTGTAATCATGTCAAACTCACAGCTTGCGGGCCGCATGTGGCCCACAATGAATATTTTTGCAGCCCAGCCAATATGACGGTATGTAAGAAATGTTTTAATAAAAATTTTGTAACTTAATTTTTACAATAGCCTATTATACACAATTATGAATAACAAACTACAATGTTCGCTAATGACTGATTACTATAATCGTGTTGCATTCATTTTTCTTACCTGCAGGCGTACCATTTCCCCCCACTAATACCAGCAATGAATATTTTAACAGCCGATGGCCATGTCATTAGTCTTGGACTGACTGGTTTGGTGTGCGCAACAGGAAATATTTCGCTTTCAGAGAACAAGAAAAATAGGTTTATTTGCATTATGCTTATTAATTTATGCAATTATTCAGTGTCTGGTAAGTTAATGTTCAAGAAAAAGTATTAATTTTTATTAAAATGTTCTATTATTTTATGTTAACGATGACTCATTTATTTCAGCCCTTTGCATTCAGCATGTCTCTATCAAAATAAACCTACGTTTCTATGAAAATTGAAGCTTTTGGGGGTTTTTTGCGGTGACATACACTTAAACCTTGTTTACTTGGCCCGTGTTAGCCTTTGCGTTTGACATGCTTGGCCTAGAGTGTCAGAGAGATACAGCACGGGGGGTGACAAGGACCTGAGACAGGTAGGTCCACAGGTGTCTTATAAGCTAAAAACCATAGAATGTGAGCAGACAGACTGTGAGCAGAGCCTTGAAAAGTGCTTGTGCATTTGCGTTCATTATCCTTTTAAAAAATATATATATATATTGTGCCCTGGCTGGTTTGGCTCAGTGGATAGAGCGCCGGCCTCCAGACTGAAAGGTCCCAGGTTCGATTCCAGTCAAGGGCATGTACCTTGGTTGTGGGCACATCCCCAGGAGGGTGTGTGCAGATGTTTCTCTCTCATCAGTGTTTCTAACTCTCTATCCCTCTCCCTTCCTCTCTATAAAAAATTCATAAAATATATAAAAATATACATATATATAGTGAATATCACGACCTAGTAAAGGAAAAGGACCTATAGCTTCAAGTATTCCGTGAGACATATCATCACAGAAGCTTCTATGTGTGGGGAGTAGACCAGGCTGAGAGAACGTGAGGGACAGATTCACGGGGCTGGGACGGGGAGGGTTGCCAGGGTGCAGAGCCTGAGAGGAGAGAAAGAGCTTGCGATGAGGCTTACAGAAGCAACTGGGGCCTGACCCAGAGGGCTCTGTACGTTGAAAGGGGAGGTTTCGATTTTATCCCGCAGCCAAAGGAAGGCCAGGGAGGATTGCAAGCAGGGCAATGACCACAGCAGACACACCCTGGTCCTCTGAGATACAACTTCAGGAAAACGTCCCCCCCGGGACACACGTCGTGGCAATGTTCCCAGCTGGGGAAGCCGGTTCTCTCTCAAGGATCCAGACGATGGGTCTCAGCAGATGGTTAGGTGCCTATGTAGGCCTCGCAGCAATGCCCCAACTCGAGTGGGAATAAAAACGCCCGCCTGGCTCGCTGCCCCGGGAAAGCTCCTGCTGGAAAGAGCACTTCGGAGAGCGAACGCATCGAGGGGACTGCAGAAGGGCCGGCACCCAGCAAGGCCACGGGAACACGCCAGGAGAAGTGGGGCGGGAGCAAGGGAAGGCGGACAAGAAATAAGCAGAGAGAGGGCTCCAAACACGGTGGCTCTCTCTCAGCGCTCAGAACAAGGAGGTGGAGTGAAAATCAATAACTCGCTTCCTGATGGTGCAGGGCTGACTTGCAAAACTCTCAGACAATGCAGAGAAGAAACCAGCGTATCCCAGAACCAGAGAGGAACCTCTGCCAGCGAATACGCTGACAGGTGGCCCAGCGACCAACAACCAGGTTCGATTAAAACAAGGTGGGTGACATCCCTCATTTGTACCTGAGCCGCTTTAGAAGCCTGGAGCCGATGGTCACCAAGAGTAGAAATGATAAAAGGACAGATTGGGAGGTGTGGCAGCTTAAAATGTAGCGCTCCTCTGTATCAAAAAATCTACAGGACAAAATTAAAAGGCAAATCCCGAGAAGACTTTGGATGCCCAAAGCTTGCCTTTCATCATCGTATTTATTCTCGTGAAAAACTGGCGACAACCTAATCATCTAACAATTGCCTTTTTTTTAAAAAAAAAAAAAAAAAAAAAGGGAGTTCTGAGGACTTGTAACTGGGAAAGCGCTCACAGATGCATCCAGCTAAGTAATCAAAACAGAGCATGACATTTTGAAAATATAGTAAGAAAATGCTATGCATATGAAAATCTAAAAAAAAATTTTTTTTAAAGGTTTGTTACTTCTTCTTTCCTTGGTTAATATGTTATCAGCCCCGAGCTGAATCCAGTGTGGAAAAGGTCTGGTTCTGCCGGCCCACGTGGCCCAGGGATTGAGCATCGACCTGTGAACCAGGAGGTCACGGTTCGATTCCCAGTAAGGGCACATGCCCGGGCTGTGGGCTCCATCCCCCAGCAGGGGGCGTGCAGGAGGCAGCTGATCCATGATCCTCTCTCATCATGGATGTTTCTCTCTCTCTTCCTCTCCCTTCCTCTTTGAAATCAATTAAAAAATAAAATAAAATCAATAATCTTGTTCTTGGGTCATTTTATCACTGGACAACAAGCTGCCTCGGAGCAGTTCTGTGCCAAAACCACTCCCACCCCGTCTATCGCTGGTGTGTTGGGAGCCTCTATTCCAGAAACGCTAGGGGTTGTCCTATTCTGACAAGGGCCATCCAGGGCTGAGTGGCAGTGCCTGCCTGGCAGTGTCTGCAGGCGTCCTGAGCTCGCTCCCAGGTAATGAGAGGTGGCTGCCCCCCCCCCCCTTCAGCTCAGCAGACGAGGAGATTCATTCACAGGGAGCGGGAGAGCTGTCCTCCTGGGCTGCTCATGACAAATACGGTTCTGGGGCCGAGAGAGGAGTTAGGTTTGCGGTTAACCTTTCAAGACAGGAAAAAAAATAGACGGGAACTGAGGTTGAGGTCTCCAGTTAGTGGTTTTTAAATATCTGTCAGGTTTGATTAAATCATCGCAAATGCCTTGAGAGAGCTCTGTGTGGCTGTCCTCCACGGTCAGAGGGACAGGATCCAAGAGGCAGCCAGGCTTTGGGGGCATGCCAGCTTCTGTCCTTTCCCAGGAAAGGAAGCATGGGGCAGCCCAGAGCGCACAGTGTCGTGTGGGCCCAGGAGGCCGGCAGAGGCCGGGCTGGCGTCGGGTCCTCAGGCTCAGCGGGGGCAGGAACCCTGCCAGCAAGTCTGCCACCACGTCCTTCTGTCCTGGGCTGGCCTGGGCTCTGTCTGCAGCATGGCCTCTGCCTGTGTGCACTGCATTCCTTTCTCCTCATTCCCCACAGCAACCGAGGCACTAACCAGGGCTTAAGGTCCATCTGCTCCTTCAAGAGGCATCCGTGGAGGGAGAAGCCATATTGGAGAGGGTGCAGGTCAGACTGAGGAAACACCCCCCCCCCCACCCCTGTGCACGAATTTCATGTACCGGGCCTCTAGTATATCAAATAAGAGAGGTAAGCCCTAGCCAAGGAGCTCAGTGGTTAGAGCATTGCTTGAAGACCAAAGGGTCCCAGGTTCGATTCCTGGGTAAAGGCCATGTACCTCGGTAGCAGGTTCGATCCCCGGCCCTGGTCGGGGCACATGCTGGAGGCAACCCATCAATGTGTCTCTCACGTCGATATTCCTCTCTCTCTCTCTCTCTCTCTCTCTCTCTGTCTCCCCTCCTCCTCCTCCTCCTCCTTCCTCCCTCCCTCCCACTTTCTCTAAAAATCAGTGGGAAAAATATTTCTCGGTGAGTTTGAAAAATAATAATAATATAGGTTAAACGATCATGAGAAAACACTTATTCATGAGACAGACGCTTGACAGAGTTACAAAATACAAGTTAAAACTGAAGTGCAAAGCAGTGCGTGGTACCCCATCCCCTTGTTCACCTGACACTCCTGTCCACCTGAGCTTGCTCGCAGGGGCCTCCCACACCCCTTCAGAGCCCGGGGGCAGAGAGCTGAAGCAGAGCTCTCTGGCTGGATGGGGGAGGTCTAAGGGGGCCTCTCCATCGCCAGCACTGACGCCGGCTTGGAGTGAGCCCAGAAAAGGCCGTGATGGTGCTCAAAGCCTCTTGGCTCGCTGCGTGGATGAGCTGCACCGCAGCTGGCTCCCTGAAGGGGCCACTTCATGGCCATGGACATGAGCCTGAAGCAGACCGTGTCCTAAAAAAGCTCTGTGACAAGTGAGGCCGTGTACAGCTCTCCTAGCGGGAGGCTGAGGCTGGGTACCAACCACAAATGCCTAACCAAATCGAGCGTTATTCTCCCCTCATGAGCAGGCCAGGGAGGCAGCCCAGAGGGGTGCAGCAGCCCCAGGTGGAGTTTCCCCTTTGTTCTTTCTTCAAAGAACTTCCCGCTTTTGTTTTCCACTTTGAGATATTGGTGAGGGGTCAGGGAGCGGTTTGGGGGTGTCCCCTCGGTGCCCAGCACTGACGGGGGGCACAGGGACAGGCTCGGGTGGGTGCCGGAGCCCTGCCTGCCGGGGACGGGTGATGCGCAGGCCACGTCGCTCATCCCCTGTTCATCGCTCTGTCTCCTTAAGCAGCGGCATTTTTCATAAAAACCCAATTCTGTTTCTACCGTCACCCTCCATCTCCCACCCACACAAGCTGCTTTTTACCAACAATTTCAAAATTGATCTTTGAAACGACTCCTCACTTAAACCAGCTTCGGTTTGAAAGGGTAAGAAAATGTCTCTGACTCACTTTAGATGAAAAGAAGGCGCCCATTAGCCGTGCTGGAGAGGAGCAGGGTCAACTGCCTAGAAATTGCCCATTAGCCCCACTGCAGGCACTTGCCCCGGCCAGCCTGCCTCTCAGGATCCATCTTGCTGTGTCCCTCCTCCCCAAACTAACCTTTTTTCTTAAATATACTTTTTTATTAATTTCAGAGAGGAAGGGAGAGGGAGAGAGAGATAGAAACATCCATGATGAGAGGGAATCATCGATTGCCAGCACGCCCCCTACTGGGGGTCGAGTCCACAACCCAGGCATGTGCCCTTGACCGGAATTGAACCCCGGACCCAGTCTGCAGGCTAACGCTCTATCCACTGAGCAAAACCAGCCAGGGCCCCAAACTAATCTTTAGGGGCTCTCCATTGGGTACAATCTCAAATCTCAACCTGCAATCTAACTTGCTGTGGAAAGACACATGAACTTTAAAGGTTAAAAAGACAGAGAAGCAAAGAGCGTGTAGAATACAAGTTTGCAGAAACCAGGCATCAGCCAAGTGAGCTGGATAGATTTTTCGAGCAAGGAGAATATTTCCTAAGCCCAATTAGACTATCATTCAGCAGAGAAGGGGGCACTCACTCAAATCTGGGGGTGAAGCAGGCTCCCCCAAACCTGCTTTCTATTCTTATTTGGGCCACCAGACTTGTGGTTATGGCTTCAGAAGTCCTGGCATTTCTGTGGAACTGCTTTCCTGTCCACTATCTCTGTTCCTCAAACTTGCTCAGATTGGCCTCCAAAGAGCCAAGCCCCGGGACATCTGGTCGACCCCGCAGCCCTCTGCAAAGCTGCCATCACTCCTGAGTTCTGTGTGGTGTGGTTTCTAGGCCTCAGACAGTCTTTTCTTCTTTATGGAACACTCAGTCAGTATATCTGTCTGTCTGAACCACTTACAGATCTGCTGCCAAACCAACCTTTTACAAAGCTGTTGATTTTACACAGCCCCTCCCTCCTCCCCATTGCTTCAGACCCCATGGAGAATCACTCCTGATTTCAAAGCCTAGATTTCACTGAGGTTCACTTAGCAAGTTCCTGTGTTAAATGCAAGAGACATTTCTAACTCACAAATGTGGAGCAAAGCAGGGGATAAAAATAATTTTTAAAAAGGGCCTATCCTTTGCTCACACTGTGGTCAAGGCATTCTTGGAAGATTCATCATTCAAGTGGAGGAAGGAATGGAATATTCCAGAGGCCTCTCAATTGTACTCTTATAGACTATGGCATTTTAAACATTAATATTCTGTAATAAAAGAAACTAGAAGAAATTTAGATTAATCAAAGGCAGGAGCTGGAAGAGGGGACACATTATGGAGATTGATGACTTGGGTTAGATAATCACAGAGAGCTATGCATTTGTTCAAGACAGTGATTTTTAAATCTGGCCCTTAAACCCTAAGGTCCTATAGGGATGTTTAGGTCTGCATGGATTCCATTCAAGTGTAATTCAGAAATTCTATATATTTAACCATCACTCAAAAGAGCTAAATAAAACTTGCATATTAAAAGGTTATGTTTCCAAAACTTTACTATTACAGGATACCACTGTGGGTTTAATGTGTTTCCTAACTCACCAACTTTATTTATTTTTTTTATCTATTGTTAATCCGTACCCAAGGATATTTTTCTATTGATTTTTAAGAAGCATATAAGAGAGAGGGAAAGACAGAGAGAAACATCGACGTGAGAGAAACCCATCAATTGGTTGGCTCCTGCACGAGTCCCAACCAGGGCTCAGGCCAGGGAGGAGGAGCCTGCAACTGAGGTCTGTGCCCTTGACCTGAATCCAATCCGAGACCCTTTGGTCCACAGGCTGACGCCCTATCCACTGAGCAAAACTGGCTAGGGCCTAATTCACCAGCTTTATAAGTATCACTAGGGGCCCAGTGCACAAAAATTTGTGCACTTGGGGGGATCTCTCAGCCCGGCCTGTGCCCTCTTGCAGTCTGGGACCGCTTGGGGGATGTCCATCTGCTGGCATGCCTGGCCAGCCTGGGTGAGGGGCTGATGGCTGTTTGCAGGCTGCCCACAGCTCCCATTGACCCAATGTCCCAGCAAGGCTGGCTGGAATCAGGTTTCTGGAGTTTATTTATCTTCTATAATTGAAACTTTGTTACCTTGAGCAGAGGCCTAGGCAGGCAACGGAAGCCTCCTGTTTGCTTCAGCTCTGTGGCTTCTATAATTGAAACATTGTTGCTTGAGCAGAGGCCCATTGGCCTAGTCAGGCAGTTGCAATGGAAGCTTCCTGTTTACTCTAGCTCTATGGCTGCCGGCCTCCATCTTGGCTGGGTTAATTGGCATACAGCCGCTCTGATTGGCTGGTGGGCGTGGCTTGGCTGGTGGGCATGACTTAGGTGTCTTGGAGTGATGGTCAATTTGCATATTACTCTTTTATTAGATTAGATAAATTTGAGCATATCAAAAGTCTAAATACAGCTGGCCCCTGAATTCCTTCTAAATAAGGAACTGTCTTTATTTCCTTTTTTCTTTCAAGCACTGCCCCATCTTGTTTATATTTATTTGTTTTATTAACTAGTTCCTTTTCTCCCCAGAGCTCATTAGTCATGTAGCTGCCATTGGTCCCTGAAGATTCACTCCCCCAAACACACTTCTTCACTCGTCTTTCTGTCCAAGAACAGCCCTGGGCACCAATGACCTCCCTTGCCCTTTGGCTTTCTGTTGGGTAGGCCGATGGCAGCTCTACCTGGGCACCAGACAGGGAGGGGAGGGAGGTCAGGGTCATGCGTCCCTGATTCTCTCCCTCTGAGTCACCCAGGCCTAGCTGGGTCCCTTGGCAGTGGGAGGCCACTGCTGGTCTCCTGGGAACCTTGTTCTCACAAGACACCGTTAAAAGCTAGTGGTCATTCTCCCCTTCAGGCTGGTTGAAGCAACAGGTCACCTCCCACTAACTGGGTTCTGAACTACTCTGATGGTTCCACCACATCCTCTCACACCTCTGTAAATAGGCCTCTCTGGAATTCTCTTAATTTGGGTTAAGAGAATCTGGAATTCTCTTAACAGGCCATCTGCTTCCTGCTGGACTGTACCTCCAACTCCTGGTCCCCTCCCCACAAAGGAAGCCATCCCTATGCAACCATATGCTTGTTTGCATGTGTCCTTGCAAAAACGGTGTTGTTTATACGCATGGATCTGAACTTTCTCCTAAATGTAACTGAGTTATATCTTTCAGTTTGCTTCTTTCCTCTCTAATTACAATGTTTTTTAATATGCATCCGTGTTGCTATGGTTACAGCTAACCTGGTGCCTCTATCTGCTGCTTCCTACTCTGCTCTGTGTGCCCTCCACCTCCACTTACACAGCCTTCACATGACGGACACCCAGGGGGTGGGTGTCCGGCTTCCCGGCGCAACCAGTGCAGCAATGAGGAATACTGTCTATGCCCCTTGGGGAGCTGGGTGAGGATTTCTCTGGGCTACATCGAGGGGGCAGAATTGCAGAGTCGTTCAGTATACATCTACTCAATTCAACTTAATGAAGAGAAGCATAGAACATCGGCTGTGCCCTCCGGAACATCCACACCACCTGCCCTCCTGACAGCAGGGCACAGGGGTGTCTGTCCCCAAGTCCCCACCCTCACTTGGTGTTCTCCAGCTTTCTCATTCTGCCAATCCACTAGGTACAAAGTGGTGTTTGGTTCTATCCTTTCTCTTTCTTGGACTGTTCATAAGTTTAAGCATCTCCTCAGAAGCACTGGTTTTCTCTCTCATAAATTAGCTGTTCACATGCTTTGACTATTTTTCTATCGGGATTCCTATTTTAATTTTATTTTTTTATGCACAAGTTTGCACCCAAACAGGGTGCAGGACACCCACTAGTCAGAAGCAGGGCAGGTGTTTCAGGCTGACAGAATCCACAAGGACCTGTACATCTGCCTACATAAGAGCACAGATCCCACAGGGGTACCCTCCCTAACTTCCAAGGGCCCCAGGCTGATTAGCATGTGAACAGGGTCCTAATTAGAAAAGAGCCCCAAAGAGAAGGGAAAGCAAGTCTCTCCTGGGGTCCCTGGGCCTGCTCCCCACCCCTCTCCCACCCATTTGTCTCCAGTGATTAGCACATGAATGAGGCACTGATTACCAAGCCAAGCTATTGTGTGGCCTTTCAATGGTGTGGCTCCCTGTCGGGACCTATTAGTAATTAAGCCTTGAATAAATGTTTGGCAAATGGGGTCTCCCCTGATGAATAGCAAAGGCCTGGGGAGTTGAGAAACCCTCAATCCTGGGACCATCAAGGCCTGCACTGCAGTCTTTCACCACCACATAATTGTATGTTTGTCTACTTCAAGGCTGCCCGGGCCCCAGTTGGCACATAACAACCCGTGACAAGGGCAGGTCTGCTGGCTGAGTTATGTCCTTTCCTGAAAGAAGTGGGCATATTTTCTGCATCGTTTGTCTTGGATGGTGCCAGGCCAGTGCTCCCATGGGGGCGTTCCAACCTCATGGGAGCGCATCTCTGTCCAGGGCACACTGGAGTCATGTCCAAGTTTCTCACAGGGTGCGGTCTGGCCAGCAATTCTCTCGGGGTGATTTATCTCAGCCCCTAACAGGGTTCTCAGCCTCGTCAACTATTGACATTTGGGGCCTGAAAGTTCCTCACTGTGTGTGTGTGGGCGGCAGGGAGGGGGGTGTCCTGTGCATTGGAGACTGTTAAACAGCACCCATGATGCCCACCCACTAGATGCCAATAGTGCAGAGAACAAAAATGTCACTGGACGTCGCTAAATGACTCTGCAGTGGAGAATTATGCTTCTACTGGAAACGGTTTCCAAGGGATTTCAACAAAAATACTGAACATGATTGGCAAAAAAATATCTGCAGATCAACAAATTTTAAAGTGATGAAAGGGAAGTTTGTTGATGAGACAAACATCCATTTTTTAAAAATATTTTTTATTGATATCAGTGAGTAAGAGAGAGAGAGAGAAACATCAATGATGAGAGAGAATCATTGGTAGGCTGCCTCCTGCACACCCCCCACTGGGTGGGGATTGAGCCCACAACCCCAGGCATGTGCACTGACCGGGAATCGAACCGTGACCTCCTGGTTCACAGGCCAATGCTCAACCACTGAGCCACCCCTTGGACTGTTCTTATCCATTTATATCCACTGTTCTTGGACTCAGCCCCGACGCCAGGTGCTGTTCTAGGTGCTGAAGAGTCAGCAGCAAACAAGATGTACGAGGTCCCTGATCCCATGCAGCTAGCCTTCCAGGTGAGAGGGTCAGACTCACAGTAAACACGTCAACCAATGAAGAGAAGAGCTTCAGGTTTAGGTAAATGCCATGCAGTTGATTCGATCAAGCGTAACTGCCTAAGTGGGTTACTATTTCAGACAGGAGATCAGGGAGGGCCAGGAAGATGAGACGGACCAGCCACTGGATGACTGGGCAAGAGCTTTCCAGGCAGACAGAACTGGAGGGCAAAAGGGAGGAAAGGGGGATGTGAGCAGGTTCAAGGACGAGAGGAGGCTGATGAGGTTAAGGACTCAGGTGCAATGAGGGATGAGAAGGAGTTTGGAGAGAAAATTGGGAAACACAGTACAGCCTGGGTTGTATGTAATTTAAACGCCATTACCCATCATCGCCACCACCATTACACCTTCTAGGACTCTAGTTCCAACCATTCCTTGGGCCCCTGAGGACCTCCAATCTCCTGAGCCTACCACTCACTACTCCCCAAGTTCTTTTTTAAAAAATATGTTTTTATTGATTTCAGAGAGGAAGGGAGAGGGAGAGAGACAGAAACATCAATGATGAGAGAGAATCATGGATCAGCTGCCTCCTGCACGCCCCCTACTGGGGATGGAGCCTGCAACCCGGGCGTGTGCCCTGACCAGGAATCAAACCATGACCTCCTGGTTCACAGGTCGACCCTCAACCACTGAGCCACACCAGCCTCCTTCAAGTTCTTACTCTCCTTCTCTCTAAGCTTTAAATCCATGGCCCATCACTAGTAACGCTTTCTTTTATACACCCCCAGCCCCATCCCCCTCTTTCTGTCTCTGCACTCACTGAACAAAATTCCAACTCTGCTGACACACGCCATATCTGCCTCGAAAGAGCTGGATGTAGCTGGAGAGGAGTGTAACAAGCCATCTTTTTTGACTTAAAAATTACGCTCACAACCTCAAGGGAGCCTTAGCGCAGCCGGAAACTCTAGTCTCTGAGCCAATTTGTCATCCCTCTCTCCGAGGCGACCATTCCATAGCTTCTCTTACCACCTGCAACCACCTAGACCTTTTCCCGCTACCTCACTTGGAGCTAATGGCCTTGCTTTTCATAACTCTCCAAGAGAGCACCCTTTTCTCCCCATCATTAAATCAACTGCCCACCTGCGTCCATGCCCTTCGTTTCTGAGCTTATTATTTGCCCCCCCGGGGGAAAGAAACCTTGCTTTCATCGTTTCTGCATCCCAGTGTCCAGGGACAGTGCCTTGCATGTAACAAGTGCTCATTGCTAGGTGTTCGTGGATCCATATTTTGGTTTGAAGTGGGAGAATGACGAGATATACTTTCTGTTTTAATTGAAAAGTTTGCTCCGGCTGCCATACAGAGAATTGGTTTGGTGTAAAAGCGGAGTGAGGTGAGAGGCATTAGCATTTGATCCCGGCCTGGATTAGGGTCAGAGTATTGGTATGGCGAGAACTGAAGAATGTCGAGACCTAATGCTGGAAATAGAACTAATTTACTGATGAATAGATGTCGGGGGTAGAGGAAAGAGTCAAGGAAGGATCATAAGTCTGGGCTTTCACAATTGGGAGGGGGATGGTGCCACATACTGAAATGGACAAAACTGGAAAAGAGCTCATTGGAGGAGGGAGGGAGGGAGAACTTGGTTTGGGACGTGTGAGCATGTTACATTTGGGATGGCCTTCAGAGACGATCAGCTGTAGGGGTGATGTATGCGGTTAAATGTCAGGCTGCTGCTGGGGGAGTTTGGAGGACTCTCTCTCTCTCTCTCTCTCTCTCTCTCTCGCTCGCTATGTGGCTACATGTCCACTGCAGGTCATCCGGGGATTCTGCTCATCATAGTCACTCAGGTGTCCAGACTAAATAGAGGCTTCACCCATCATGTGCCCCCACTGTTGCGGAATCAAGGAAAAGAGAGCATTACACACCGCACACTTCCATTGTCTCATACAGGTTGGAAAATGGTACCAAGAATTTGTCCAAGTCTTTTTATCTGCTGGCTGATCAAAATCCAACAGATAAATGGTGAACTTTGTGTGTCACCTTGACGAACCACTGAGTGCCCAGACACCTGGTCAAACATTGTTTTAGGTGTGTCTGTCAGGGTGTTTCTAGATGAAACTGACATTTGAATCAGTGGACCGGGTAAAGCAGATTGCTCTCCTCAAGTGTGGGTGGGCCTCATGCAATCAGTTGACAACTAATAGAACAAAAAGAGACCCTAGCTGGTTTGGCTCAGTTGGTAGAGTCGGCCCTCAGACTGGAAGGTTCCAGGTTCGATTCTGGTGAAGGGCACATGCTCAGGTTGTGGGCTTGATCCCCATTAGGGGACGTGCAGGAGAAAGCCCATCATCGAAGTTTCTATCTCTCTCCCTACCTCTCTCCCTAAAAAAAAAATCAATAAAAACATATTAATGTGCCCTGACTGGGAATCAAACTAGTGACCTCTTGATTTCTGAGTCCATCAGCAGAGCGGCCTCACATTCAGTGTGTTTTGTATAATTTTTTCAATTGATCCCTGGACTCTGCTGTCCAGAGATAGGCCATCATCGGAGGAGGACCATTATCTCAGGTCAAAACTCACAAATCAGAAAACGTGGCGTTATCTCTTGGAGGCAGGAGGTAAGACACATTTTGTCCTCATCCCAGGGGCAGGAAAATGTCTTTTCAGAGAAGATGCTGCCAGCAGCCGGTGTGCAGGGAGCAGAGAGCTGACCCTTGTTGATTGTGGGGACGGGAGTGAAGACAGGACCAGCCATTTGAGCAGTAAAGTGTAGCTATTTCCATGGACCACCCCGGAGAATGGTAAATCAGACAGAAGCAAAATGCCTTGTGATGCCCGGCCAAATTATACTTCCGATGTGATCAAATTCGAATCTTGGCATCTGAAAGTCTAGTGTACACCCCACACTCAGTTACACGCAGCATGTGAGGACATGGGGTGTGGGAGACACAGTGCCTTTAAGTCACTGTCCCTGAGATCACACCTTGAACTATGTGTCCTGCTTTGATTGACGCCACCCTTTCCGAGGGAGGGGACCAAGCCAGGGGGTAGGAAACAAGCCAGGCCCATCTGTAGCCCCGGCCTTGAGATGGAGTCACAAGGACTCGATTTGTGACAACTAGAGTTTATCTGAAATGGCCAGAAGTGAAAAGATTTAGACTACATGCAAAATACACTTAGTTAAGTGAATAAGA
This sequence comes from Murina feae, assembly GCA_004026665.1. Lineage (NCBI taxonomy): Eukaryota > Metazoa > Chordata > Mammalia > Chiroptera > Vespertilionidae > Murina > Murina feae. Next base: position 1,854 of record PVJC01036480.1, on the reverse strand, counting down.
CATAAAATAAACCAGGCCTTAAAGAACAGGTTGGACATCTATCTATATAAAAGCCTAAGCGACCGTTGACTGGTTGACTGGTTGCTATGATACACACTGACCATCAGGGGGCAGACATTCAATGCAGGAGCTTCCCCCTGGTGGTCAGTGCACTCCCAAAGCAGGAGCGCTGCTCAGCGCCACAGCTGGCAAACGCAGCTCAGAGACTGCAGTGGAGCGGTGGCGGCAGCAGGCGCAGCAGGGCCAGGATGAGCAGGAGTGGCAGGCAGGAGCAGCAGGCGGTGCTGGACTGCCAGTTTCAGCCCAATCCCCACAGGCCACGCCGAGGAACCCTGCAGGTGCACAAATCCATGCACCAGACCTCTAGTATATAAATGAAGATGCATTTGGAAAACGTTTCAAGGTAGAAGTTGCTTTTAGTTGTGATAACAGAAACCTAATTTTCATGGCTTCGATGCACAGGGAGTTTCTCTTGTCTGTAAAGCTCAGAGGTCACATTCCAGGGCTGCCATGGGACCATTGCGTTTTCTGTTTTTCTGCTTGGCTGTGTGTAGCCTCCCTGTCAAGGTCACCCCAAAGGCCCAAGAAGACTGTGAGAGCTTCAGCCATTGTATCCACAGTCCAGGCGGTAGTGGGGTGGAAGAGAAAAAGTGGGAGATAAAAAGGGGCTCTCACCCCAGCTTTGAGTAAGTCCCTCCCTCCTTCCCTCTTGACGTCTACTTAAAACCATTAGCTAGAGTTTAATTCTGTGACCACGGTTGCACAGGAAATGTGACCAGCTAGGTGCAATGGTGTCGCCATGAACCATACCTATTGGTGATGAAGAAGGGGAGGATGGAATTTGGGGAGACATTCAGAGGTTGCTGTTGCCAGCGGGAATAAGAGTAGAGATAAAAAGGATAAATGGCCCCAGACCAAAACCAGGGAGAGGATAGAAGAGAATAGAGGTTTAGGATAGGATAGAGGTTCTCACCCTTGAGCAAGAATCAGAAGTACTTGCTCCAACACACTCCCAGGGACGCCACTCCCAGGGTTTCTGGTTCCACAGGGCTGGGGCGGGGGAGCCCTAAAAGTTTTAATGTCTAACAAGTTTCCAGATGATACTGATGCTGCTGGTGTGGGGACCACACTTTGAGAACTACTTTTGCGCGAAGCCAGGACTTTATCCTCTAAGCATCACGGACCCCCTTAAAGCTCTGCAGTTGGGAAGAAAACGATGCACCGACGGATGTGTGAAGGCTTATCTGCCAGCGGGCTGTCGCAGCAATTTGCAACCTTTTTCATCTAAATTCCGCGGCACGCCAGAAAATATATATTTTGCCGATCTGACAAAAATAATTGGTATGATTTTGATGCATTCACGCTGGACAGCTATTGTTGTATTGGCTGTTGTCATTTGTTGTTTGACAACCTAAAGGAAAAAGGGTCGGTGCCCTGACTAAGTAGTCAGATATTGCATGATTTAAACATTCTCAGGGCATAGTGGTTGAGGGTGACTGGTCTGTAGGATGGGCTGGAGATGTAGGCAGGGGCCAAGGCAGTAAGCAGACAGAAACGGGACCAGCATTTGAGTCATGTTCAGCTAGACTTAACTGCGTAATTTATATCAGTCCCATGGAAGTGCAGACTCCAAGCCCCAACTCTTTCAACTGTGAGCAAACCAATCAATATAGCTGCCTTATGCCCAGGAGACCTCTGGCATTGAAGGTGTATTAGCACTGTAGAGAGAGAGAAAGAGAGAGAGAGAGAGAGAGAGAGAGAGAGAGAGAGAGAGAGAGAGATACTAGTAGGTAGGTAGATAGATAGTAGATGATAGATAGATAGATAGATAGATAGATAGATAGATAGATAGAT
>PVJC01036479.1:0-17705 GCA_004026665.1 Murina feae | reverse complement strand
ACTCTAGCACAGTCGTAGCCACCCTATAGGAAAGAACTGAAATGCAGCATTGCATTGAACAAACTAGTGAAGTAACTCATGGAAATGATTTTGCAGTATAAGGAAAGAGTACAACAAGGCTTTTGTAATGTGCGGAAAAAAAGCTGAAATACAGCAGTAAGCATTCTAGAGCAGTTTGTGAATCCACAGAGGATTCTCTAAAAAGCAACAGGACACTGAAATAGAAGACAAGTGTAAATCACTTCCTTTTTACTGTGATGTAAGAGGGTAAAAAGGTGTTTATGCAATTCGGATAAATGCCTGATATACAACAGGAAACTCACTCTGTGCCTCAACACAGTGTTGAAAACAACTGGGAACTCCTTGAAAAGAAGTAGTCATTTATAAAAAATGGTGTGCAAACCAGTGAAAATCACTAGGGAACATGGGGAAAGAGTGTAGAAAGGTGCTTGACAATCAGGGAACATCAGTGCTTAAGAACAGTTAGCACCTTAGAGCACACTGTCGGAATCACTCTGAATTCACGAATCGGAAACAGGATAAAATCACTTTTTTATGGGAGGAAAGAGTGCAGGAATATGTTCATGCAAAGTGTGGAAATGCCTTACATGGAGTAGTTAATAGCTGCAGTGCTCAGGCACATAACCCCTGAGACTTCCTTCGGGTGCGAAATTAAAAAGATGATACAGTAAACCCTGGGATGACTTGGAAATCACTTCTAATAATCAGGTTACTGTGCAGAAGAATGTCTGCAGAATTTGAGAAATCCATGGCAAAGTGAAGACAGTGCACTATACCTCAGTTTTAGAAACCAATAGGAAATCTCAGAACGGGAGTGATAAAAAAGACCGACTAGTCCAGTAATACTTCTCAAAATGAGGAAAGAGGATAGAAACATTTTGTACCATGCGGGTTCAGTCCTAAATTGCAGCAGTAAGCCGCTGAATTGCAGCAGTCAGCACACTCCGGCAGTGAGACCAACAACGGACACTTCACTGAAGAGCCCCGTGAACGTGAGTGAAATGGACAACAAGGCAAATCATTTATCACTCACTGTAAGGAAAAGTGTAGAGAGTTTGGAATACAGTGTGAGAAATTCACTGGCATAGAGCAGTAAGAGTACTATATCAGAGTATTGGAAACAACCAAGAAGGCCCTGAAAGAAGCAGCTCTTATTGCAAAAAGTATGAAAACAAGTGAAGATCACTGTGGAACTTGAGGAAAGAAAAGGGAAAGGCATTTGACAAAGTGGGTAATGCAGTGCTTAAGCACAGTGAACACATTATCTTGAAACTTACAATTCACTGTACAGCAACAGTAAACTGGACTGAATGGTTTGAACACAGGAGAAATTCGCCTCACAAAGAGAGAAGAGAGGGTAGAGACATGTTTACACACAGTGGAAATGCCTTCGATAGGGCAGTAATCACATCAAAACACACTGTTAGAAACCCCTGAGGATTCCCTGGAAAGACAAATTGCACTGGAATAAACAGTTGGCAATCACTTACAACCATCAGGCTAGAGTGCAAGAAAGGTGTGGGTGCAAAGTGACACAATATCTGGTAAAATGCAGAAAGCACATTATAACCCAGTTTTAGAAAACCCATAGGAAATCACTGCAAAGCAGCCAAAAAATGTACAACATAAAAAACTCAACGAAATGCCTTGTCATTGCGATGAAGGAATATAGCAAATTTTTAGTACATGGCAGGAAAAACTCTGAAACAGAGTTACAAGCACACGGTAGGAATGTGAGAACACACTGAGAACTAACTGAGTGGATCACGAAACTCAGCAAAAGTCTTGGCATATCAGTGCAATTCACATCGCACTTTGAGCAGAGTGCAGAAAGGGGTTTGTACCATTTCTGTAAGTCTCTGAAATTGAGCAGTAAGCACACCACAGCACAGTGTTTAAAAGCAGAGGAGATGCTTGAAAAGAAGCAGTTACTTCCACCCTATAGATTCCAAAAGGTGAAAATCATTTGGAACATGAGGAAACATGTAGAAATGTGTTTATACAATAAGGGGAAATACCTTACATAGAGGAGTGATCGCACCTTAGCACAGGATTGGAAGCCCTGGGAATTCACTTGAAACAAAAGTTATCGTAATAAAAATGAGGAAAACTACTGGCAATCACTTGTCAAGACCAAAAAAGAGGGTAGAATGGGGTGCACATTGTGTGAGAAGTGTGTGGCAACCAGCAAAGAGCACACTACACTACAATCTTAGAAACTACTAGGAATTCTGTCACTAGGAACAGTGCCCTGGAGAAAGTATTTAGGCTTCAGGGAAATCACTTCAGAGTGTGAGGGAGGCATATGGAAAGTTCTCTTGTAAAATATGGGAAAAATACCTAAAATAGAGCAGTAAGCACACCATGGCAGCGTGATGAAACACTGATAATTCACTTAAATGAGCACGAAACGGAGTGAACATTGGAAACCAGTGTACATCACAACTCACTTTGCACATAGTATGGAAAGGTGTCCGTTCAATTCGGGTATATCCCTGTAGCAGAGCAGTGACCACAACACAGCACAGTGTCAGAAACCACAAGGAAATGCTTGAAAAGAAGCAGTCACTCATACCACATAGTTGTAAAAAAAGTGAAGGTGATTTTGGATAGGAGGAAAGATGTAGGAATGTGTTAATACAATGAGGGGAAATGCCTTACAAACCACAGGAGCCGCACCATAGCACAGTGTTATAAACCACGGAGGACTCACTTGAAAGCAGATCTCAACGGTAATAGAGATTGGGAATCCCTACTAACAATCAGGGAAGCGTGCAAGAAAGAGGGGTGTACGATGTGAGAAAATCCCTGGTCAAGTACACAAAGAACACTAAAGCACAGTGGTACGCACCCTATAGGAAAGAACTGAAATGCAGCAGTGCATTGAACAAACTAGTGATGTAACTCATGGAAATGATTTCTCAGTGTAAGGAGAAAGTACAGCAAGGCTTTGGTATTCTGCTGAATAAAACCCTGAGATACAGCAGTAAGCGCTCTCAAGCAGTTTGAGAAACCACCGAGGATGGTCTCAAAAGCAACACGACACTGAAATAGAACACAAGTGTAAATCACTACCTTCTCACTGCGAGGTAAGAGCGTAGAAAGGTGTTTAAGCAACACAGGTTACTGCCTGACATACAACAGGAAGCACACTTTGTGTCTCAACATAGTGTTGAAAACAACTGGGAACTCCTTCAAAAGAAGTAGTCATTTATACCAAATGATGTGCAAACCAGTGTAAATCACTAGGGAACATGGAAAAAGAGTGAAGAAAGGTGCTTGACAATGAGGGAAAATCCGTACTTAAGAGTAGTTAGCACCTTACAGCACATTGTCTGAAGCACTATGAAATCACGAATCTGAAATGGGAGAAAATCACTTTGCTATGGGAAGAAAGAGTGTAGAAATATGTGCAAGCAAAGGATGGAAATGCCTTACCTGGAACAGTTAATACTAGCAGAGCTCAGGCTCAGGACCCCTGATAGTTCACTGGGGTGCGAAATTATAAAGATGATATAACAAACACTGGGATGACTGTTGGAAATTACTTCTAATAATTGGTTAACAGAGCAGAAGGATGTTTGCAGAATTCAGGAAATCCATGGCAAACTGCAGAGAGCACACTATACCACAGTTTTAGAAACCAATGGGAAATCACAGAACAGGAGTGATAAACTAGACTGACTAGTCAGGAAATACTTCTCAATGTGAGGAAAGAGGATAGAAACCTTTTTGTACCATGTGGGTACAGACCTGAATTGCAATAGTAAGTTGCTGAATTTAGCAGTAAAAACACTCCGGCAGAGAGACAAACCACTGAGACTCCACAGAAGAGCCCCATAAAAGTGGGTGATATGGAGAACAAGGCAAATCAGTGCTCACTCACTGTAAGGAAAAGTATAGAGAGTTTTCAGTACACTGTGAGCAAATTACTGGCATAGACCAGTAAGTGCACTATACCAGAGTTTTGGAAACAAATAAGAAGTCCCTGCAAGAAGCAGTCCTTTTGAAAACAAGTGAGGATCACTGTGGAACTTGAAGAAAGAGAAGAGACCATGTGGGAAACACAGTGCTTAAGAGCAGTATGCACATTATCTTGAAAATTTGAATTAACTGTACAGCAACAGTAAACTGGACTGAATGGTTTGAAACAGGAGAAAATCGCTTCACAATTGGAGAAGAGAGGGTAGAGAAATGTTTACAAGCAGTGGAAATGCCTTCCATAGGGCAGTAATCACCCCAAAGCACACTGTTAGAAACCCCAGAGCAGTCACTGGAAAGCCAAACTGAACTGGAATAAACAGTTGAAAATCACTTGGAAACATCAGGCAAGAGTACAAGAAAGGTGTGGGTGCAACGTGAGACAACGCCTGGTAAAATGCAGAAAGCACATTATGCCTCAGTTTTAAAAACCTCATAGGAAATCACTGCAAAACAGCAGAAACCTGGACAACATAGAAAATTCATGGAAATGCCTGGTTACTGTGAGAAAAGAGTATAGAAAGTTTCTTATACACTTCAGAAAAAACCCTGAAACAGAGCTATAAGCACACTATAGGAATGTGAGAACACACTGAGAACTAACTGAGAGGAGCACGAAACTGAGTAAAAGCCTTGGCAAACTAGTGCGAATCACATCTCACTTTGAGCAGAGTGCAGAAAGGTATTTGTACCATTTCGGTAAGTCTCCAAAATTGAGCAGTTACGACACCACAGAACAGTTTTAGAAACCAGAAGGAAATGCTTCAAAAGAAGCAGATACTTCCACCCTATAACTTCCAAACAAGTGAAAATCGTTGTGGAACATGAGAAAACATGTAGAAATGTGTTTATACAATAAGGGGAAATGCCGTACATAGAGGAGTGATTGCACCTTAGCACAGGGTTGGAAGACCTGAGAATTCACATTAAACAAATGTAAACTTAATAAACATTAGGAAAAATGCTGGAAATCACTTGTCAAGACCCCAAAAGAGTGCAGAATGGTGTGTGCATGATGTGAGAAGTGTGTGGCAACCAGCAGAGAGCACACTGTGCTACAATATTAGAAACTACTGTGAATTCTGTCACTAGAAACAGTGCCCTGGAGAAAGTAGTTAGGCAGCAGGGAAATCACTTCAGAGTGTGAGGGAGGCATATGGAAAGTTCTCTTGTACAATACAGGGAAAATACGTAAAATAGAGCAGTAAGACACCATGGCAGTGTAATAAAACACTGAGATTTCACAGAAATGAGCACTAAACGGAATGAAAATTGGAAACGAAGTGTGTATCACAGCTCACTTTGCGCATAGTGTGGAAAGGTGACTGTTCAATTCGGGTGAATCCCTGCAGTAGAGCAGTGAGCACACCAGAGCACAGTGTCTCAAACCACAAGGAAATGCTTGAAAAGAAGCAGTGACTCATACCACATAGTTGGAAAACAAATGAAGGTTATTTTGGAACACGAGGAAAGATTTAGAAATGTGTTTATCCTATGAGGGGAAATGCTTTAAATAGTGCAAAAACCACACTAAAGCACAGTGTTAGGAACACCAGAGGACTCACTTGAAAGCAGATCTCAACGGTAATAAAGACTTGGAAATCCCTAGTAACAATCAGGGAAAATTCCAAGAAAGAGGAGTGTACCATGTGAGAAAATCCCAGGTCAAGTACACAAAGCACATTGCAACACAGTCGTAGCCACCCTATAGGAAATTACTGAAACGCAGCAGTGCATTGAATAAACTAATGAGGTAACTCATGGAAATGATTTCTCAGTGTAAAGAAAGCAACAGGACACTGAAATAGAAGACAAGTGAAAATCACTTCCTTCTCACTGCAAGGTAACAGAGTAGAAAGGTGTTTATGCAATCCGGGTTAATGCCTGATATTGAACAGGAAGCACACTCTGTGCCTCTAACACAGTGTTGAAAACAACTGGGAAATCCTTTAAAAGAAGTAGTCATTTATACCAAATGGTGTGCAAACCAGTGAAAATCACTTGGGAACATGTGGAAAGAATGTAGAAAGGTGCTTGACAATGAGAAAAAATTAGTGCTTAAGAGCAGTTAGCACCTTACAGCATATTTTCAGAAACACTCTGAAATCACGATTCTGAGTTTGGAAAAATCACTTTGCTTGGGAGGAAAGAGTGTAGAAATATTTTCATGCAAAGGGTGGAAATGCCTTACCTGGCGCAGTTAAGAGCAGCAGAGCTCAGGCTCAGAACCTCTGAGAGTTATCTCAGGTGCAAAATTAAAAAGATGATATAATAAACACTGGGATGACTGTTGGAAATCACTTCTAATAATCAGGTAACAGTGCAGAAGAACGTTTGCAGAATTCAAGAAATCCATTGCAAAGTGCAGAGAGCACACTATACCTCAGCTTTATAAACCAATGAAAATCACAGAACAGGAATGATAAAGTAGACTGACTAGTCAGGAAATACTTCTCAATGTGAGGAAAGAGGAAAGAAACCTTTCTGTACCATGAGGGTATAGAACTGAATTGCAGCAGTAAGCTGCTGAATTGCAGCTGTAAGCACGCTCCGGCAGTGAGACAAACCACTGAGACTTCACTGAAGAGCCTCGTGAAAGTGAATAAAATGGAGAACAAGGCAAATCAGTGCTGGCGTACTGTAAGGAAAAGGGTAGAGTGTGTTGAGTACAATGTGAGCAAATGACTGGCATAGAGCATTAAGTTCACTACACCAGAGTTCTGGAAACAACGAAGAAGGCCCTGAAAGAAGCAGTCCTTATTCCAAGTAGTATGAAAACAAGTGAAGATCACTGTGGAACTTGAGGAAAGAGAAGAGAAAGGCCTTAGACCATGTGGGCAATGCAGTGCGTAAGTGCAGTTAGCACATTATCTTGAAACTTTGAATTCACTGTACAGCAACAGTAAACTGGAATGAATAGTTTGAACACAGGAGAACATCACTTCACAATGGGAGAAGACAGGGTATAGAAATGTTTACACATGGTGGAAATGCCTTCCGTAGGGCAGTAATCACATCAAAGCACACTGTTAGAAACCCGAGGATTCACTAGAAAGCCAAACTGAACCGGAATGAACAGGGGCCATCACTTGGAACCATCAGACAAGAGTGCAAGAAAGGTGCAGGTGCAAAGTGAGACAGTGCCTGGTAAAATGCAGAAAGCACATTATACCCCAGTTTTAGAAATCCTATAGGAAATCACTGCAAAGCAGCAGAAAACTCGACAACATAGGAAACTCATGGAAATGCGTTGTCACTGCGAGGAAATAATATAGAAATTTTCTTGTACAGAGCAGGAAAAACCTTGAAACGGAGCTACAAGCACACTATAGGAATGTGAGAACACAATGAGAACTAACTAAGAGTAGCACGAAACTGAGCAAAAGCCTTGGCAAACTAGTGCAAATCACATCTCACTTTGAGCAGAGTGCAGAAAGGTGTTTGTACCATTTCGGTAAGTCTCTGCAATTGGGCAGTAAGCACACCACAGCATAGAGTTAGAAACCAGGAGGAGATGCTTGAAAAGAAGCAGTTACTTACCAACCTATAGTTTCCAAACAAGTGAAAATCATTTTGAATCATGAGGAAACGTGTCGAAATGTGTTTATACAATAAGGGGAAATGCCTTACATAGAGGAGTGATCGCACCTGAGCACAGATTTGGAAGCCCTGAGAAATCACTTAAAACAAAAGTAAACGTAATAAACATGAGGAAAACTGCTGGCAATCACTTGTGAAGACCAAGAAAGAGGGTAGAATGTGGTGCGCATGATGTGAGAAGTGTGTGGCAACTAGCCGAGAGCACACTACACTACAATCTTAGAAACTACTGGGAATGCTGTCACTAGGAACAGTGCCCTGTAGATAGTAGTAAGGCTGCAGAGAAATCACTTCAGAGTGTGAGGGAGGCTTATGGAAAGTTCTCTTGTACAACATGGGAAAAATACCTAAAATGGAGCAGTAAGCACACCATGGCAGAGTGTTGAAACATGGAGAATTCACGTAAAAGAGCACAAAATGGAGTGGACATTGGAAACCAAGTGTACATCACAGCTCACTTTGCGCATAGTGTGGAAAGATGTCTGTTCATTTCATGTAAATCCCTGCATTAGAGCAGTGAGCACACCACAGCACAGTGTCCGAAACCACTAGGAAATGGTTGAAGAGAAGCAGTCACTGATACCACATAGTTGGAAAACAAGTGAAGGTGGTTTTGGAACACGAGGAGAGATATAGGCATGTGTTTATACAATGAGAGGAAATGCCCTACATAGCTCAGGAGCCACACCATAGCACAGTGTTAGGAACCTCCCAGGACTCACTTGAAAGCAGATCTCAACGTTAATAAAGAGTTGGGAATCCCTAGTAAAAATCAGGGAAGAGTTCAAGAAAGAGGAGTGTACCATGTGAGAAAATCCCAGGTAAAGTACACAAAGCACACTGTAGCACAGTCGTAACCACCATATAGGAAATCACTGAAACACAGCAGTGCATTGAGTAAAGTAACGAGGTAACTCATGGAAATGATTTTTCAGTGTAAAGAAAGAGAACAGCAAGACTTTTGTAATCTGCAGAAAAAAACACTGAAATACAGCAATAAGCACTCTTGAGCAGTTTGGGAAACCATCCAGGATGCTCTCAAAAGCTACAGGACACTGAAATAGAAGACAAGGGCAAATCATTTCCTTCTCACTGCGAGGTAACAGAGTAGAAAAGTGGTTATGCAAAACGGGTTAATGCCTGATATTCAACAGGAAGCACACTCTGTGCCTCAACACAGTGTTGAAAACAACTGGGAACTCCTTGAAAAGCAGTAGTCATTTATACCAAATGATGTGCCAACCAATGAACACCACTAGGGAACATGGTGAAAGAGTGCAGAAAGGTGCTTGACAATGAGGGAAAATCAGTGCTTAAGAGCAGTTAGCACCTTACAGCACATTGTCCGAAACACTCTGAAATCACCATTGTGAATTGGGAGAAAATCACTATGCTTGGGAGGAAAGAGTGTAGAACTATTTTCATGCAAATGGTGGAAATGCCTTACCTGGAGCAGTTAATAACAGCAGAGCTAAGGCTCAGAATCCCTGAGAGTTCGCACGGGTGCGAAATTAAAAAGATTATATAATAAACACTGAGATGAGTATTGGAAATCGTTTCTAATAATCGGGTAAGAGAGAAGAAGGAAGTTTGCAGAATTTGAGAAATCCATGGAAAAGTGCAGAGAGCGCACTATACCTTAGCTTTATAAACCAATGGAAATCACAGAACAGGAATGATAAAGTAGACTGACTGGTCAGGAAATACTCCTCAATGTGTGGAAAGAGGATAGAAACATTTTTGTACCATGCAGGTACAGACCTGAATTGCAGCAGTAAGCTTCTGAATTGTAGAAATAAGCACACTCTGGCAGTGATACAACCCACTAAGATTTCACTGAACAGCCCCTTGAAAGTCAGTGAAATGGAAAACAAGACAAATCAGTGTTCGCTTGCTGTAAGGAAAAATGTAGACAGTATGGACAACAATGTGAGCAAATCACTGGCCTAGAGCAGTAAGTGCACTATACCAGAGTTTTGGAAACAAATAAGAAGTCCCTGCAAGAAGCAGTCCTTATGAAAACAAGAGAAGATCACTGTGGAACATGAAGAAAGAGAAGAGACCATGTGGGAAACACAGTGCTTAAGCGCAGTACGCACATTAACTTGAAAATTTGAATTAACTGTACAGCAACAGTAAACTGGACTGAATGGTTTGAAACAGGAGAAAATCGCTTCACAATTGGAGAAGAGAGGGTAGAGAAATGTTTACAAGCAGTGGAAATGCCTTCCATAGGGCAGTAATCACCCCAAAGCACACTGTTAGAAACCCCAGAGCAGTCACTGGAAAGCCAAACTGAACTGGAATAAACAGTTGAAAATCACTTGGAAACATCAGGCAAGAGTACAAGAAAGGTGTGGGTGCAACGTGAGACAACGCCTGGTAAAATGCAGAAAGCACATTATGCCTCAGTTTTAAAAACCCTATAGGAAATCACTGCAAAGCAGCAGAAACCTGGACAACATAGAAAATACATGGAAATGCCTGGTTACTGTGAGAAAAGAGTATAGAAAGTTTCTTATACACTTCTGAAAAAACCCTGAAATCGAGCTATAAGCACACTATAGGAATGTGAGAACACACTGAGAACTAAGTGAGAGGAGCACGAAACTGAGCAAAAGCCTTGTCAAACTAGTGCATATCACATCGCACTTTGAGCAGAGTGTAGAAAGGTATTTGTACCATTTTGGTAAGTCTCCAAAATTGAGCAGTTACGACACCAAAGAACAGTTTTAGAAACCAGAAGGAAATGCTTCAAAAGAAGCAGATACTTCCACCCTATAATTTCCAAACAAGTGAAAATTGTTGTGGAACATGAGAAAACATGTAGAAATGTGTTTATACAATAAGGGGAAATGCCGTACATAGAGGAGTGATCGCACCTTAGCACGGGGTTGGAAGACCTGAGAATTCACTTTAAACAAATGTAAACTTAATAAACATTAGGAAAACTGCTGGAAATCACTTGTCAAGACCCCAAAAGAGTGCAGAATGGTGTGTGCATGATGTGAGAAGTGTGTGGCAACCAGCAGAGAGCACACTGTGCTACAATATTAGAAACTACTGTGAATTCTGTCACTAGAAACAGTGCCCTGGAGAAAGTAGTTAGGCAGCAGGGAAATCACTTCAGAGTGTGAGGGAGGCATATGGAAAGTTCTCTTGTACAATACAGGGAAAATACGTAAAATAGAGCAGTAAGACACCATGGCAGTGTAATAAAACACTGAGATTTCACAGAAATGAGCACTAAACGGAATGAAAATTGGAAACCAAGTGTGTATCACAGCTCACTTTGCGCATAGTGTGGAAAAGTGACTGTTCAATTCGGGTGAATCCCTGCAGTAGAGCAGTGAGCACACCAGAGCACAGTGTCTCAAACCACAAGGAAATGCTTGAAAAGAAGCAGTGACTCATACCACATAGTTGGAAAACAAATGAAGGTTATTTTGGAACACGAGGAAAGATTTAGAAATGTGTTTATCCTATGAGGGGAAATGCTTTAAATAGCGCAAAAACCACACTAAAGCACAGTGTTAGGAACACCAGAGGACTCACTTGAAAGAAGATCTCAACGGTAATAAAGACTTGGAAATCCCTAGTAACAATCAGGGAAAATTCCAAGAAAGAGGAGTGTACCATGTGAGAAAATCCCAGGTCAAGTACACAAAGCACATTGTAACACAGTCGTAGCCACCCTATAGGAAATTACTGAAACGCAGCAGTGCATTGAATAAACTAATGAGGTAACTCATGGAAATGATTTCTCAGTGTAAAGAAAGCAACAGGACACTGAAATAGAAGACAAGTGAAAATCACTTCCTTCTCACTGCAAGGTAACAGAGTAGAAAGGTGTTTATGCAATCCGGGTTAATGCCTGATATTGAACAGGAAGCACACTCTGTGCCTCAACACAGTGTTGAAAACAACTGGGAAATCCTTTAAAAGAAGTAGTCATTTATACCAAATGGTGTGCAAACCAGTGAAAATCACTTGCGAACATGTGGAAAGAATGTAGAGAGGTTCTTGACAATGAGGGAAAATTAGTGCTTAAGAGCAATTAGCACCTTACAGCACATTGTCAGAAACACTCTGAAATCACGATTCTGAGTTTGGAGAAAATCACTTTGCTTGGGAGGAAAGAGTGTAGAAATATTTTCATGCAAAGGGTGGAAATGCCTTACATGGCGCAGTTAAGAGCAGCAGAGCTCAGGCTCAGAACCTCTGAGAGTTATCTCAGGTGCAAAATTAAAAAGATGATATAATAAACACTGGGATGACTGTTGGAAATCACTTCTAATGATCAGGTAACAGTGCAGAAGGACATTTGCAGAATTCGCGAAATCCATGGCAAAGTACAGAGAGCACACTATACCACAGTTTTAGAGACCAATGGCAAATCACAGCACAGGAGTGATAAAGTAGACTGACTAGTCAGGAAATACTTCTGAATGTCAGGAAAGAGTATAGAAACCTTTTTGTACCATGCGGGTGCAGACCTGAATTGCAGCAGTAAGCTGCTGAATTGCAGCAGTAAGTATACTCTGGCAGTGAGACAAACCACTGAGACTTCACTGAAGAGCCTCGTTAAAGTGAGTGAAATGGAGAACAAGGCAAATCAGTGCTGGCGTACTGTAAGGAAAAGGGTAGAGTGTGTTGAGTACAATGTGAGCAAATGACTGGCATAGAGCATTAAGTTCACTACACCAAAGTTCTGGAAACAACGAAGAAGGCCCTGAAAGAAGCAGTCCTTATTCCAAGTAGTATGAAAACAAGTGAAGATCACTGTGCAACTTGAGGAAAGAGAAGAGAAAGGCCTTAGACCATGTGGGCAATGCAGTGTGTAAGTGCAGTTAGCACATTATCTTGAAACTTTGAATTCACTGTACAGCAACAGTAAACTGAAATGAATGGTTTGAACACAGGAGAACATCACTTCACAATGGGAGAAGACAGGGTATAGAAATGTTTACACACGGTGGAAATGCCTTCTGTAGGGCAGTAATCACATCAAAGCACACTGTTAGAAACCCGAGGATTCACTAGAAAGCCAAACTGAACCGGAATGAACAGGGGGCCATCACTTGGAACCATCAGACAAGAGTGCAAGAAAGGTGCAGGTGCAAAGTGAGACAGTGCCTGGTAAAATGCCTGGTAAAAATTTACCCCAGTTTTAGAAATCCTATAGGAAAACACTGCAAAGCAGCCGAAAACTCAACAACATAAGAAACTCATGGAAATGCGTTGTCACTGCGAGGAAAGAATATAGAAATTTTCTTGTACAGAGCAGGAAAAACCTTGAAACGGAGCTACAAGCACACTATAGGAATGTGAGAACACAATGAGAACTCACTAAGAGTAGCACGAAACTGAGCAAAAGCCTTGGCAAACTAGTGCAAATAACATCTCACTTTGAGCAGAGTGCAGAAAGGTGTTTGTACCATTTTGGTAAGTCTCTGCAATTGAGCAGTAAGCACACCACAGCATAGAGTTAGAAACCAGGAGGAGATGCTTGAAAAGAAGCAGTTACTTACCAACCTATAGTTTCCAAACAAGTGAAAATCATTTTGAATCATGAGGAAACGTGTCGAAATGTGTTTATACAATAAGGGGAAATGCCTTACATAGAGGAGTGATCGCACCTGAGCACAGATTTGGAAGCCCTGAGAAATCACTTAAAACAAAAGTAAACGTAATAAACATGAGGAAAACTGCTGGCAATCACTTGTGAAGACCAAGAAAGAGGGTAGAATGTGGTGCGCATGATGTGAGAAGTGTGTGGCAACCAGCAGAGAGCATACTACACTACAATCTTAGAAACCACTGGGAATGCTGTCATTAGGAACAGTGCCTTGGAGAAAGTAGTTAGGCAGCAGGGAAATCACTTCAGAGTGTGTGCGAGGCGTAAGGAAAGTTCTCTTGTACAATACGGGAAAAATACCTAAAAGGGAGCAGTAAGCACACCATGGCAGAGTGATGAAACAGGGAGAATTCATGTAAATGAGCACAAAATGGAGTGAACATTAGAAACCAAGTGTACATCACAGCTCACTTTGCGTATAGTGTGGAAAGATGTATGTTCATTTCGTGTAAATCCCTGCATTAGAGCAGTGAGCACACCACAGCACAGTGTCTGAAACCACTAGGAAATGGTTGAAGAGAAGCAGTCACTCATACCACATAGTTGGAAAACAAGTGAAGGTGGTTTTGGAACAGGAGGAGAGATATAGGCATGTGTTTATACAATGAGAGGAAATGCCCTACATAGCTCAGGAGCCACACCATAGCACAGTGTTAGGAACCTCCCAGGACTCACTTGAAAGCAGATCTCAACGTTAATAAAGAGTTGGGAATCCCTAGTAAAAATCAGGGAAGAGTTCAAGAAAGAGGAGTGTACCATGTGAGAAAATCCCAGGTAAAGTACACAAAGCACACTGTAGCACAGTCGTAACCACCGTATAGGAAATCACTGAAACGCAGCAGTGCATTGAGTAAACTAATGAGGTAACTCATGGAAATGATTTCTCAGTGTAAAGAAAGAGTACAGCAAGGCTTTTGTAATCTGTGGTGAAAAACCCTGAAATACAGCAGTGAGTGCTCTCAAGGAGTTTGAGAAACCACCGGGGATGCTCTCAAAAGCAACAGGACACTGAAAAAGAAGTTAAGTGTAAATCACTTCCTTCTCACTGCGAGGTAAAAGTGTAGAAAGATGTTTATGCAATCCGGATTAATGCCTGACATACAACAGGAAGTACATTGTGTGCCTCAACCCAATGTTGAAAACAACTGGGAACTCCTTTAAAAGAAGTAGTCATTTATACCAAATGGTGTGCTAACCAGTGAAAATCACTTGAGAACAGGAGGAAAGAGTGTAGAAAGGTGCTTGAGAATGAGCGAAAATCAGTGCGTAAGAGCAGTTAGCACCTTACAGCACACTGTTGGAAACACTCTGAATTCACAAAACTGAAACAGGAGAAAAATCACTTTGCTGTGGGAGGAAAGAGTGTAGAAATATGTTCATGCAAAGGGTGGAAATGTCTTACATGGAGCAGTTAATAGCAGCAGAGCTCAGGCTTAGAACCCCTGAGCATTTGCTCGGGTGCAAAATTAAAAAGATGATATAATAAACACTGGGATTTCTGTTGGAAATCACTTTTAATAATAAGGTAATAGTGCAGAAGGATGTTTGCAAATTGGAGAAATCCATGGCAAAGTGCAGAGAGCACACTATATCACAGTTTTAGAAACCACTGGGAAATCACAGAACAGGAGTGATCAAGTAGACTGACTAGTCAGGAAATACTTCTCATTGTGAGGAAAGAGAATAGAAACCTTTTTGTACCATGTGGTTACAGACCTGAATTGCAGCAGTAAGCACACTCTGGCATTGAGACAAACCACTGAGACTTCACTGAAGAGCCCCGTGAAAGTGAGTGAAATGGAGAACAAGGCAAATCATTCCTCGCTCAGTATAAGGAAAAGTGTAGAGAGTTTGGAGTACAATGTGAGCAAATCACTGGCATAGAGCAGCAAGTGCAACATACCAGAGTTTTGGAAACAATTAAGAAGGCCCTGAAAGAAGCAGTCTTTATTCCAAGTAGTATGAAAACAAGTGAAGATCACTGTGGAACTTGAGGAAGGAGAAGAGAAAGGCGTTTGACAATGTGGGGAACACAGTGCTTAAGCTCAGTAAGCACATTATCTTGAAACTTTGAATTCACTGTTTGGCAACAGTAAACTGGACTGAGTGGTTTGAACACAGGAAAAAATCACATCACAATGGGATAAAAGAGGGTAGAGAAATGTTTACACACAGTGGAAATGCCTTCCATAGGGCAGTAATCACACCAAAGCACACTGTCAGCAATCCCTGAGCATTCACTGGAAAGCCAAGCTGACCTGGAATAAACAGTAAGAAATCACTTGGAAATATCAGGCAAGAGTGCAAGAAAGGTGTGGGTGCAATATGAGACAACGCACTGTAAAATGCAGAAAGCACATTATACCTCAGTTAGAGACCCTATAGGAAATCACTGCAAAGCAGCCGAAAACTGGACAACAGAAAACTCATGGAAATGCCTTGTCACTGGGGCGCAGGTACAGCAGGTGCGGTGGGGGCTGTGTGAGTGTCCGGATCGTTTGCAGGCTGATTCTGTATCTACTGAGCCAAACCAGCCAGGGTTCGCACTGGCTTTTAGGGAGGAATATGGAGAGACACAGAGAGGGAAACATCACTTGGTTGCCCCCTGCACATGCTCCTATCAGCCCGGAGATTGAGCCTGCAACCGAGGTATGTAACCTAGACCTGAGTCCAACCCGAAACTGTTTTTTCCAAAGTCAATACTCTATCCACTGAGCCAAACCAGCTAGGACGGCTCCAGCAGCATTCTGATTTACATCCCAGCTCTTTCATTTGTCTTTTTAAAAAATATATATTTCTGGGAAAAGACGGCCGTATAGAGGCACAGGTCCTGCATCTCCTTCGGGAGCGGACCTAGTGAGCTGCTGCAGCCAGTGACACCCAACCCGTATTGGCTCAGGAGATTCAACTGAGAGTGAGTTTACCCTGGGGTCTGCAGGAGACCATGCGGCAACCGTTTAGAGCTGAGATTTCTCCCGGAGTGGTGGCTCTGTGGGGGAGTCCGCGACATCCAAACGGGGAGAGTGCCTAGCATCACAAGCCGACACAACCAGGAGCCCTGCAGCGAAGGTTCCCCAGGACCAGCCACGACTCCAGGGCACTAGAGCCCATGGATAAGCATACTCAGAGGAGATGCGCCCCCTCCCAGGAGAAAGTTGGTATTCGCTGAGATAAAGTTGGAATTTGTTCCAAGTGAGAGATGACCCAGTGTGTGTGCACGCGCACAGGTGTGCGAGCGGGCACACAGGGGAAATCTCGACTCCTCAAACCCGTCCGCCTCCCAGAGCCAGCAAAATCCAAGAGGGGGAGAGGAACCTGTGGGGCTGCTGGCAGAAAGGAATTCTGAAAAAATTAGCCCATAGCTCGATTGGGTGCCAGACAACAGCCTTGGACCTGTGTCCCAGCTGCTAAAGCCAGGGCAGAGAGGAAGCGCGGAATGGACTGGGATTTTATTTTATTTTACTTTATTTCCTCTCTTCTCTCATTCAATCCTCGCTTTTGACTGTTGAACTCATCATACAGGAGCATCCACTTGGGGTTACTGACATAGACTGCAGGGGAACATTCTCTTTCTGTGGAACCTGGGGATCAGAGCAGGGAGAGAGCACCAAAAAAACAGCTGTGGGGCTGACCAGTCCCCCAAGCCAGTATTGAGTGCTGTAAGGAAAACGAGGTCCACATAATGGCTAGAGAGGACAGTGAGTCCTGAAGGGCATCCCATGAATACTGACACCCAGAGCCTGAACAACAAACTGACCCTTCTGTAAACAGGCAGTCTGGAAACAAAGAAATACTGCCCGCTTTAAAATTAGGACTGTGATCCACAACACAGAAGAGCAGTGTATCAGAGGTAACTTCAATCCTCCCCTCAACACGTGACAGAACAAAAGAGAGTCAAACCGAAGAGCAGAGAAAGTGAATGACCCTCATTACTGTACATTTTTATTTTTATTTTTTCACATTTTACTGAAGAAAATAATTTTTTTCTTTCTCTCTTTTTTCCTCACTTGAGTTTACTTTTTAATTATTATGATTTTATTTTTATTTTTTTAATTCTTTTTTATTTCATTGCTTAAAGTATTACAACAAGTGATAGATAAGTATTACAACAGATGATAGATAGATCTCCATTTTCCCCTTGCCCTTCCCCCCCCTCCCTAACCCCCAATTTCCCGTGTCCACTGATTATTCTCCTATGCATGCATGCAAGTCTTTCAGTTGATCTCCCAACTCCCCCCCCAACCATCCCCAGCCTTCCAGCTGTATGATGATAGTCTGTTCAAGGCTGCTCTGTCTCTGTATTTGTTTATGTTTATCATTTTGTAATGGTCTTTATTATCCATAAATAAGTGAGATCATGTGGTATTTTTCTTTCATTGATTGGCTTATTTCACTTAGCATAATGCTCTCCATTTCCATCCATGCTGATGCAAATGGTAAGAATTCCTTCTTTTTTACAGCAGCA
>PVJC01036478.1:0-17709 GCA_004026665.1 Murina feae | reverse complement strand
TTGGTAGTGGGGAGTGAAAGGGAGCAAAAGGAACAATCCCAATTTGAAAGGCTCTTAGACAGCAAGTTAAGTTCATAAACTTAATAAAAGTGATGTTTCCGGGCCAATGTTTCCTCTAAGTCAGCGGTTCCCAATTGGGGCACATGCCCCACAGGGTGGCAATTTGACTTTTAAAGGGAGCAATTTAAGAACGAGTTAACAGTGACTTTTTTGCAGTCTTATGGTTCTAGGGGCCTCATACACAGTATATAAATATAAACTGGGGCATGTTTATGCATTTCAGTTCTCTATTATATGTTTTGACACTTTATTTGCTATGTTTTATATCACTTCATATTATTATTATTTTTAAACAATTTCTTAGTGATTTCTTCCTCGGTATTTCAACTGTCTTTTTGTTCTTTTATTTTTCTCTTTCATGGATGCCATGTTCTTTGGAAGCTTGTTTAGACCAAGTTAATGGCCTTTTAGGCTTCCCCCATGTGAATAGGAGTTCACTTTTTGAATAAGAATTAGATGTCACAGGAGGGGAAATAAGGATTTTAGAGATGCTTAGGTGGTGCATGGCTAAGAAAAGGTTGGGAACCACCGCTGTAAGTCGTTGATATTGCTAAGCCCCATATGCTCATTAGACACTCAGCCTCCACAGCACATCTTCCAAACCTCCCTCAGCAAGTCATCCCAAGGTTGGAAAACAGTTTTGCCCTCAACCTGCACTATGCTGTATTAATAATATTATAAATATACTACAGGCCCAGTGCACAAATTTGTACTTGAGTGAAGTCTGGCTGGCCAGCCCCAGTCGGGGCAGATCTGGGCAGGGCCTGTCCAGAGGAGGAGAAGGCAGGAAGTTGGCTGGCCAGCCTGCCCTGATCAGGCCGATAAAGGCCAGGCCAGCTTGGGGGAGGGGATGTGGGTGATTGGCTGCCAGCCCTGCCCTTGATCAGAGTGGGGGGGGCTTATTAGGATCGAGATGGCTGGGGGGAGGGACTGTGGGCCAATTGGGGTGGTGGGGGCCCATCGGGGGCAATGCCAGCCAGGGGGAGGGGATGCAGGCAGTTGACCAGCCAGCTCTACCCCTGATGGGGTGAGGGTAGGGCCAATCTGGAATGGGGCCAGGCAGTGGGAGGAGCTGCAGAAGGTTGGCTGTTGGCCCCGCCCACTTCGGGGTAGGGGGTGATCAGGGGTGGGACCAACCAGGGGGAAGGGCTTCAGGCCAATCGGGGTGGTGTGGGCCCATCAGGGGTAGGGCTGGCCAGGAGGAAGGGCTGTGGGAGGTTGGCTGGCTGGCCCCACACCCAATTTGGCTGGTTTGCTGCCTACAGTGGGCGACATAGCGACCAGTCATTCTGGTCTTTACGGTGTTTCAGTCACTGGCTTTTTATATATAGAGACTAGAGGCGAGAGGGTGGGAGTCACTCAGCCCAGACTGCCCCCTCTCACAATCCAGGACCCCTCAGTGGATGTCCTACTGATGGCCCCAGTCTGGCAGGCACCGTGTGTGTGTGTGTGTGTGTGTGTGTGTGTGTGTGTGTGTGTGTGTGTTTGCTGGGGCCTGCACCCAGCTGCATCAGAGGCTGAGAGTAGGCAGCCCATGTGTGTGTGAGTGAGTGTGTGTGTCCCTGCTGGGGGCCTACCCCCAGCTGCATCTGAGGCTCAGAGCAATTGCCCTGTGTGTGTGTGTGTGTGTGTGTGTGTCTATCTGCTGGGGGCCTGCCCCCAGCCACACTGTGGAGGCTTGGAGCAGGCATCCCTCTGTGTTGATCTCTCAGACTCCTGGCCTCGCCTGCATATTGTTCTCTCCCTTGAGCTGTGGCCAGGGCTGGGTGCTGCCTGCTGGCCACACTTGCCTGCTCCCCGATCCTCCCCTGGCCGACTGGGAAGCAGGCTCTGCCTGCATGCTGCCTGCAGCCAGGCCAGGCTTGCCTGCTCTCCAATCACCACAGTGACCCACGAGCAGGCCCTTCTGGGGGCTGCCTGCTGGCAGTGCTTGCCTGCTCCAGGGCAGTGAGACCTGCTCACGGATTGCCGAGGCAATGCCTGCTGGGCTTACATTGCCAAGGTGACACCACCAGTGTCCTGCCCAACTGCTATGGACACCGCCATCTTTTGTCACGGAGTGATGGTTAATTTGCATATTACTCTTTTATTAGCTAGGATTATTGACAATAGTCAACATTTATTAAAGCACTTACTATGTACAAGCCATAGTGCACAATACTTCACATACATTCTCAAATATTTTTTTATAACCTGACCTGATGAGGTCATTTATTATCCCCATTTTATAGATGAAACAGTCTTAAAGAAATTAAGTTGTTCATTCCTGGTGAAAAGGAATTTGAATTCAGTTTTGCTTTACTTTAAACTCGTGCGGCCTTGTATGCTCAATGCCTGTCTTAATATGGAGTTTCCACATCCCAGAAACAGCCTCTGAAACAAACATTCAAGTGCAAGCAGTTTAGTATTTGGGAGGCAATCCCAGGAACAGTGGAAAGGGAGTAGGAAAAGTAAATGATGGGAAGAAAGCTGATAGAGGGTGTGCTATCAAGCCAGTCATCCCTGGAGCCCAACCTTCTGGAGGACTCAGGGAGACAGTGGAGAACACACCTCAGAATTATTATTTTTTAAAAGTAGATAGCATTTTACAGAGGATTTAATTAATGTACACAAGATTATCTGACTTATAATTAAGAATTCAGGATTCTACAATATCTTGTAGGTTTTTTTGTTTTTGTTTTTTTAATTTTGTTTTGTTGCTTAAAGTATTACAAAGAGTGTTAAGTAAGTCTCCATTTTTTCCCCTTGACCTTTCCCCCTCCTCTCCTACCCCCCAGCACACCTCAGAATTATCCCAACCTGAGAGATGAGGGAGCTCTCTGCCATTTGCTAAGGGCTGCTTCCTCACCAAATTTCCATCTGTCATTGACTGAGGGCTGCATCCAGGGATATCACTTTCTGGCATTTCCCACTTGCCCAGCTCCTGGCCTGAGCTTGCTTCCTTTGCTCCAGAAAAAAAGTGCTCAGGTAGAAATAATAATCATATTCACAATAATCATATGGATTGGGGTACCACTAACATCTGCTACAATGCCTTACAGAGATTTTAATGAACCAAATTTTTAGTGTATTAATCACTACTTTTTCTCAACTTGGGTCAGGGCAATAATTGACTGACACTGTATTGTATTAAAAGCACACTTGACCCTCAAACCTGGCACATTGCCTCAAACCAAGCCTTTCTTCCTTGTAATGAGATCATTCCAAAGGGGGTCTCTTATTCCTCGCTGCCAATAGGTCCTTGTCAGACCCGTCCCACTAGCCTCCCTGGCATGACCAGAAATATCTGAATCCCAGCTTGACCTAAATTAAGCTGTCAAACTGAGACTCCTGTAACATATGGTTTGTATCTCTCCTTTAAAGAGAAAAACATTCAGGAAGCAATAAAATCAGGGTTTTATAAAGAAAAAGAAGTGGGCTCTTTCTTTCCTAAATTAAGCTATTTTGACTAAAGTGAACACTGCAGATTCTTTTAAAGTTTCAGTGGGAAACGCTAAGATTGTGGCTCAATTCCATTTTCTCTGTGTTCCATGTTTTTCTTTCCTTGATGCTGTTCAGTCAGGCACCTCACTATCCCTAGTTAACCAATAACATCCAAGATCATCAAGGCCCTGCAACAGAAGGAGCTGAACACTCAAGTGTGGAAAGCTGGTTCTGAATTAGGTAAAAATAGGATTCTTAACCTGAAATCCTTGGAGAGGTTCTGAAATGCTTCTGATAAATTGTATATCCTATATGATAAAACCCTAATATGCAAATAGATCAAACAGCAGAAAGACCGGTCACTATGATGCACACTGACCACCAGGGGGCATATGTTCAATGCAGGAGCTGCCCCCTGGTGGTCAGTGCACTCCCACAGGGGAAGAACCACTCAGCCAGAAGCCGGGCTCACAGCTGGTGAGTGCAGTGGCGGTGGTGGGAGCCTCTCCTGCCCCTGCAGCAGCACGAAGGACCCTTGGGGTCCCAGACTGCAAGAGGGTACAGGTCGGGCTGAGGGACTCCCCTCAGTGTACAAATGTCGTGCACTAGGCTTCTAAATATATATATATATATATATATATATATATATATATATATATATCACATTAACATTTTTCTGAGAGGGGGAAAAAAGCTTTTTATCAACCTCTCAAAATTGCATATGATCTCCAAAGATTTAAGAACCATGGGATTAGAAATCATTCCAGGAGACACCAAATGACTTGAGGAAAAGCAACAGGGCAATCTCAGATCTTTTCAGGCAGATTTGAGCTCGTGCTTCCAACACTTAATTTATATTCCAGTATACAACTTCTGACTTTTGAATCTTGTATCCTGGCTATAAATCTCAACTGTGTTTTTAGTTTAGTTTAGTTATTGGTCTAATGCACTAAATTATAAAACACTGCCTTGACCAAGCAGAATCATTAACCATGATGCTAGAAGGACATAAATGTCCTGGATAAAACTGAGTCTCAGAGCATTTAAGTGGCTGTCAGCCCCAAAGTACCAAAACAGTCCAAACATTGGTTGGTTCATTTATTCAATAATTTAAAAGGTTCTACTACATACAAAGTATTGTGCTATATATTAGGATACTATACTAAGACAAGGTCCCTGCTTTCATAGTGTCTAAATTCTATTTGGGAAGACAGACATTAACAACTAATCACACAAGTGAAAAGTGGTACAATAACATCCAAGTACAGGGGCACATGACCTAGTTTACAGGAGTGGGATAAAGAAGTGGAAGGAAAGGCTTTCTTAAGGAAGCAAGCTGGAAGCAAACTCAGAAACTCATACCTCCCCACCAGTCTCAAAACTCAACTATGCAGTAGCCTTCTTGCTACCTCTAGGCATGACTTCAAGGCATCCCTAATCATTATGCCCAAGAATGAGTTCCTAGTTTATATTTTTCATAATAAAACATTGGGGGAAATGAGTTCATAAACTTCCCTCCCATCACCCATACAGATACAAAACCTAGAAATCAAGGCCACTGTAAATACCTCCCAAATCTTCACCAAGTCTTGCTCATTTTACCTCCTATACAGAAGCACATCTGTCATCTTTATCTTCCCTCACCCCACCCTCCACTCCAAGCTACCAACATATTTCCTCTGGACACTATGGTGACTTTCTATGAGTCTCAATATGGTAGAAAAAAGAAGACACCCTTAGCCAAGATTTTAAAGATAATTAAAAAGTTAATAGGAGCCTGGCTTATGTGGTTCAGTGGTTGAGCGTTGTGGAAATCCTAATCAAAGTATGCCAGATGTTCATGGCCAGTTGGAGTGTGGGATCTCTGTCCAAAGTGTGCTGGATTCTCTAGGCCACTTTATCATACACAGGTGCAAAAGCAAGGACACAGTGATTGTACTGTATGCACTGTGCAAGTGTGCCTTTCTGTAGCACAAATATAGATGTCACGATTTACAAGGAGCTTCTTTTGTCTAAGTTGGTATAAAGATGTGTTACTGACCAGCTAATGAGAAGCTGCTTTTACGTAGGGCATGCCTGCTTGGTATGGCTCCCGTGTTTGCTACTGTATTAACAAGAACTGCTTTGAGCGGCTACGTGTGAGGCTACTTTGAAGAACTGCTTTGTCTAATGGCTCCTCAGTAGCAATGGCTATCTGGGCTACAATAAAGACTCTCCTATACACCTACGACTGCTCATACCTTCTCCATCTAATACTTGGTGTCCATGAAGGTACAGTTCCTAATAGAGGAGGACGTGTGCACCCCATAGTTCACAGAGTTGAGCAGGATGAAGGAGTAAGTACTCCCACAATTGGAGCTGTAAGCAGGGCCAAGGAAGCAATTACTCCAACAAACTTCAACTTAGGAACCAGGAGGTCACAGTTAAATTACTGTTGGGACACATGCCTAGGTTGTGAGCTCCATCCCCAGTGAAGGTTGTGCAGGAGGCAGCCGATGAATGATTCTCTCTTAACATTTATGTTTCTAAAAAACTAAAGGTTTTAACAACAAAAGACGGTTGAACTGATAAAGGAACTCACCAAAGTAGCAGGATACAAATTTAACACACAACTAACAACAATCTGAAAAGGAAATTAAGAAAGCAATTATATTTACAATGGCATCTCAAAGATGCCCTGTTGAGTCCTGTCGTCACTTCCCCCAGCTGATGCAGGGTGGCTATCCTCCACCAGAAGCCGTCACGGCGAGTCCACGAACTCAGGTCTTCCAGGTATTGTGGAACCAGTGGTGCTCAGCCCATAGCGTGGACTCCTAGCCCCGCCCTCCTCACCCGGCCACGCCCCTCCTCACCAGGCCACGCCCCTCCTCACCCGGCCACGCCCTTCCTCACCCGGCCACGCCCTTCCTCACCCGGCCATGCCCCATCAACCGGCCACGCCCATTGCTGCCCGGTCCGGCCCCTCCCTGGCCCCGCCCCGTTCACTAGGGTGTAGAGCCCGGAGCCGGGAGAGGTCTATTGCGCAAGCCCAGTGGGCCGGCTGCGGGACGCTCCTCGAGGCCTCGGCGGCGCGCCAGAGACCATGAGGCGGGGTGTTCCGCGGGCTCCTTCCCGGAAGCGGAAGCCCGGGGGGCGGGCCAAGGGCGGCCGGGAGTCCACGGCGGTTAATTCCTTTTATCGTGTGGTTTTGCTTCCTGCGGTCTGGTCTTCTCTGAGGCTGCAAGAGATGGTCAGGTCCGGATCCCGGCCGGGCCAGGTGAGGGCTGTGGACCTTGAGGTGTCCGCGGCGGGGCTGGAGAGGGACTGAGGGGGGTTCTCGAGCTGGGAGGAGTGCAAAACTGTGACCCCCAAAAAAGTCAGCGCGCCGCATGAACAATGCCGGGAAGGAGGAGCGGGGGCGACCTCTGCTCCCAGCGTCGCGACACAGCCGCCCGCCCCGCCCATGGGTGCGCGCTCGGTCCTCATCGCCTCGGAGCGCTGGCTTCGGTTCAGCCTCGGCCGCCGGGTCGGGGGGACTGACCCTCAGTACTTGGTTGCAGCACATCCAGGTTCTCGGTCTCCCACCAACTGGCGCTCTTAGTTGATCTTTCGTCACAATTGCTGGCAAGTTACTAGTCGTTTAACAAGTCTCGTTTCGTGTCGCTGCCTGTAGCCTTACTCCTCTCCCATGCACATCCGCGTTGTCACTGAGCGACTCTGCTTACAGTCAGAGCCTTGGGACACTTACTTTTCAAGATGGAACCTCAGTTCCTGGGCCCGAGGCTGCATTTCTCACCAGCCGCCGCCCCTGCCCCTGCCCCTGCCCCTGCCTACTCCAGCCCTGCCCACCTGTTGTGCAGCGCCCTGGTCGGCCGGCTCCTGTCCCGCTTCCACGCCCTGGCCGTGTGCCCCCAGGGCCCTCTGTCCCTGGTGTCGCCGCTCCCCACCTCCTTGCCCAGCACTGTCCCATCCCCCTTGTTTGGGTGCCCCTGGGCTCCCCTTTCGCGCCCTGTTCTAACCTTTATGGAACCACTCTTCAGGCCAATCTACCCGCCTCCTTACTGCTCAGTGCATGTCTGCATCTTCAAGGCCTAGGACAGCACCTGGCACGGAATAGCTCTTCAGGGAATGAATCCACTCTTCCTCCTGCAGACCCGCTACTTCTTAAATATATCCAGCCTCCCCCCTTCTGTTTGGTCTTCCGTCATGTATTAAACTCACTTCTAAATGCTCTTTTCCCCACGAATGTGAATCTTACCGTTTTTTAAAGGCTTTCTCATGAGTACTTCCAGACCAGCCTCACCTTCATACATCTTCCTCTTCTATGAACTCAGGATATACCCAGTCCGCAAGAGGTAGTGCCATGGTTTTGTGATCATAGTCACAGGTTTAAATTCCTGTTCTGCCACTATTGCAGGGATAGTAAGCAAAACACTTTTTACTTTTCTGAGCCTCCTCTATAAAACAGGTATAAATAGGTATAAAATTATGCCTCAAAGAATTGGGAAGATTAAGTCAGAGAATCTGGTGAAACATCTATCTCAGATTTGGCATAAATGTAACAAAATGTAGTCCCCTTTAAAACTTAGTTTTCTGCCATCTTAATGATAACAATCACAGCTAATTTTAGCAATGTGACAGGTACTATTGCAAGTACTTTTACATATAATTTCTCATTCGATCTTCACACTAGCCTTAGGAGGTAGATACCATTATAATCCCCATTTTATAGATGAGGAAATTGAGGGGTGGAGTAAATAATTTCCCTGCAGTTACACCCATGGCTAGCAGTGGGGACAGGATTCAGACCCACAGAGCTGGGGGAGTCCATTCTTTTAAACATTATACTGAGAAGGTGTAAGGCTGAACAAGCCACCTTTCTGAAATTTACAAATAATTTCAGCTCTTACAAATAATATCACCTCACAGGGGGTGGGTTAATTGGAAATGAAAGTTTCTAAATCTTTCCACAAATGTAAGTTTATCCTGTACTGGTTGGTAGAGAGTAGGACTTCTAAGAAATGCTTATATTTTTCTCAAATAGCCAAGTAAAAAGTGGAAGAGAATGTGAAGTAAAACATATTCTGTTGTGCATTGTGATTTGGGCATTCAGTTTGGAGAATGCTTTTACAATTTATATCAAGGGCCATTGAACAACAAATAAGCTTTTAAAAAAATGTTCACCTGAGAATATGTGGGGTTTTTTTAAATCAATTTTAGAGAGGAAGGGAGAGAGGGAAACATTGATTGGTTGGTTTCCATAGGCACCTTGACCAGGGATCAAACCCTTAACCTAGGTATGTGCCCTGAATCTAACCTGCAACCTTTTAGTGTAGAGGATGACGCTCCAACCAACTCAGCCACTTGGCCAGGGCTAATTACGCTTTTATTACTGAATATGAAAAGGTTGTTTTCAGTATATGGAGAGATTTATTTCAGGTTCATTTTTAAATTGTGAAAAAAAAAAACACAAGGCCACATCATATTACTTGCACTCAAGGAAATACTATGTAACTATTAAAAAATTTTGAAGACTATGTTAATATGGAAAATTTTTGAAAATAAAAACACAAGATTCAAAATTATAACTATCAAGTCATAATGACTAAGTAAATAATCTTATGAAAAAAGATTGGAAGCCCCAGTAGCAAAGAGCACATCTAATGCCTAAATCTTGGTTTCTAAATACCACTGTCCACTAAAAGGAACCACAGCTTCTTGGAGGAATGGTCTGTACAAGAGCTGAGATAGGGAAATCATAAGCAGAGCAAAGGAGATAACAGAGTGAAAGCACAACTTAAAGAATGGGGAAATATATTTGTAAGACATCTGATAAAGGGTTAAAATCCACAATATGAAGGGACTCCTGAAACTCAAAAATATAAAAAACAACCTAATTTTAAAAAGGGCAAAGAACTGGTAAATATTAATTATAGACATACAAATGGCCAACAGATATGAGAAGATAGTCATCACTAATCATCAGAGAAATGAAAATCAAAATCACAGGATCTCTAATATACATATACACTAGGGGCCTGGTGCACAAAAATTTGTACACTCGGAAGGTCCCTCAGCCCAGCCTGTGCCCTCTCACAGTCTGGGACCCATCTGGGGATGTCCACCTGCTGGCGTGCCTGGTCAGCCTGGGTGAGGGGCTGATGGCTGTTTGCAGGCTGGCCAAGCCCCCCATTGTGGACCCTCAACCCATTGGGGTGTGGCCAGCCTGGGTGACGGTCTGAGAGCCATTTTCAGGCTGCCCACAGTCCCTTTAGGTTTTGGGTTCCTACTGGGTGCCTGGCAGCCTGGGTGAGGAGCTGAGGGGCATTTTCAGGCTTCCCACAGTCCCTTCAGGATTTCGGTTCCTACTGGGGTACCTGGCCAGCCTGGGTGAGGGGCTGATGGCTGTTTGCAGGCTAGCCAAGCCCCCCAGTGGGGTCCCTCACCCCATTAGGGTGTGGCCAGCTTGGGTGTGGGCTTGAGGGCTGTTTTCAGGCTTTCAGGCTGCCCACAGCTCCCATTGACCCAATGTCCCAGCAAGGCTGTCTGGAAGCAGGTTTCTGGGGTTTACTTATCTTCTATAATTGATACACTGTTCCTTTAAGCCGAGGCCTAGGCAGGTAACAAAGCCTCCTGTTGGCTTCAGCTTTGTGGCTTCTATAATTGAAAGAATGTTGCCTTAGTAGACTCTAAGCAGGCAGTTTCCTCCATCGCTGGTGCAACGGAAGTCTGCTGTTTGCTTCAGCTCCAAGGCTTCTATAATTGAGACAATGTTGCAAGTATGCAAGGAGTCTGGAGAAGCCTGGCCGGCCGGCTGGCCAACAGACAGTTTACTCCTGCTGCAATGGAAGCTGCCTGTTTAGCTCTGTGACTGCTGGCCTCCATCTTGGCTGGGTTAATTTGCATACAGCCACTCTGATTGGCTGGTGGGCGTGGCTTAGATGTCCCATTGAAACGCCAATTTCAATATTACTCTTTTATTAGATTAGATACCAAACAGGAAATAAGTATTGGTGAGGATGTAGAGAAATTGGAACCCTTGTATGTTGTTGGTGGAAATGTAAAGGGTACTGCTGCTGTGAAAAACTGTATGAAGTTTTCTCAAAAAAATTAGTCCTACTTTGGATATCCAAAAGAAAAACAATCTTGAAGTGGTATTTGCATTCCCATGTTCACTACAGCATTATTCATAATAGCTAAGGTGTGGTAACAACCTAAATGTCCATTGATGGATGAATGGATAAAGAAATATTATTCAGCTTTTAAAACAGGAAATTCTGCCATATGCAACATAGATGAATCTTGATACTATGCAAAGTGAAAGAAACCAATCATAGAAGGACAAATATATAAGGTATCTAAGATAGTCAAACTCATAGAAATAGTGTAGAATGTTAGCTGCTAGAGGCTGGAGTGAGAAGGAAGTGGGAGTGTCTTTTTAGTAAGTATAAAGTTTAAGTTATGCAAAATAAATAAGTTCTAGAGATGTGCTATATAACATCTTTCTACTTACATATATATATATGTGTGTGTGTGTAGATAGATAGATAGATATAAGCCTAATATGCAAATTGTCCCCTCAGGAGTTTGACCGGGAGACTGGAAGTTCGATTGCTCGATATGACATCTGTTGACCACCAGGGGGTGGCGTGGAACAAAGGAAGGCCCTGGCCAGCAGCTGGGGATGGGATACCCCAGCTGGCAGCTGGAAGGAAGGCCCTGGCCAGCAGCCAGAAGGCCCTGATCGGCCCTGATCTCTGGTCAGGGCTAGGGACCCTACCCGTGCACGAGTTTCGTGTGCACCAGGCCTCTAGTCATGTCTATAATTAATAATACTATGTTGTGCATTTAAAAATTTGTTAAGAGGTTAGATCTCATGCTATGTTCTTACCACAATTAAAAATTAAAAAGTGAGCCCGGAGCCAGTTTGAAGAAACTCATAGTAATAGAATCTGGGACAATTTGAGCATCAAAATAATAATAGTAGACATACCCCACTGAATAAAATAGTATTCAGCTAGTCTATAATAACAAGTAAATGAAGAAAGAAAAGTGCTTCAGTGAAGTCAAATGCCAATTAATGTAGAGGGAATGATATAAGTTAGAAAAATCACTGTTTGGCAAGCAGTTGATTTAAGGCAAGAATCATCAATGGATACTAAAACTACTGAGCAAAAATTTGATGAATAGGATGTCTGCATGATCTCAAGTATCCCCTCACAAGATGCTTAATATCTACAAAGGTAAAAAAAGTGACCTTACAGTCCAGCTGTTGTGGCTCAGTGGTTGAGTGTGTACCTAGAGAACCAGGAGGTCACAGTTGATTCCCAGCCAGGGCACATGTCAGTGTTGCGGACTTCGTGTTGGTGACTCAGTCCCCAGTGCGGGGCATGCAGGAGGCAGCCAATCAGTGATTCTCTCATCATTGATGTTTCTGTGTTCCTGTCCCATCCTCTCTGAAATAAATAAAAACATGTATTTTTTTAAAATAACCTTCCAATGAAAAACCTAACAAGCACCTCTTCAGTATTCCAAGTTTATATCACCAAGTAATGTGACAGACTGACATCATGTGCCTACTTAGGTTGTATAGAGAAGGACATGGCGTCCTTTTTGTGGTATTACTGCCAAAAATGCACAACCTGATTCTGATAATGAAACATCAGATATGTCTAAATATCCAGAGGGACACTATCAAAATAGCTGGTTTATATTCTTTAAATATGTCAGGGCTGTAAAAGACAATGACAATTTAAGAAGCTATTTCAGACTAAAGGAGACTAAAGACATGACAACTTAATGCAACATATGATCCTGGATTGGACATGGACCAGATTTTTATAAAAGGCAGTATTGGGGTAATTAAATGTGAATAGTCTGTAGATTAGATTATAATATGGTATCATTGTTAATTTTCTGATTTTGGTAATTATATTTTAGTTATATCAGAGTGACTTTATTTGGAAATCGTTAGGATTAAATATTTTAACTGTAAAGGGGTATGATGTCTGAAACTTAATCTGAACTGCTTTAGACAGTTGTGTGTGTGTGTGTATTCTGAGAGAGAACATGACAGATGTAATAAAAGGTCAACAATTGGGGAATCTGGTTGAAGTATACAGCTTTTTGTACTATTTCAATTAGAAAATACAAAAAAATTTGACAGAAATGTGTCAGTATGATAATTACTGTTGTAGGGTGTTTAATCATGGGTAATTTTCTTTGCTTGATTGTAATGTAACCTCATGTATATTTTTTTGAGACACACTATGTATAATCTTACAATTATGCCATACATTTATCTCACTACTTTTGATTTTGAAAGATAACAATTGTGGTAGTTGTTTTGGACTTTGCAGACTCATGCTTTGGATTTCTATTATGGTTCTGGCTTGGACACCAGCATAGATAGACTGAAGAGAAAATCCCTGAGGATCTGCAGAGACCATTGGTTCTCACCACTGGCTTTGTGACTCCATTGTATTCCAGCTTATCTCAAGGAGAAGTATAACTCTATCAATCAACCTTTTCAGTGTGTTTTCAATAGCATTCTTAGAAGGAAGGAGTACATATTCAAATAAATAAAAGAACATCATATAAAACCAGAAAGCTTAGTTACTGCTCAGAGCTATCTTGGGATGAAATATGTAAACATGTCAAGAAAAATCATAAATGTAACTGCCAACAGTGACTGCACCTGAGTGGTGATATGAGGGAGTAAGTAGGAAATCTACACATGTCTTTTTAAAATTACATTTTAATAGAGATAATATATTCATCTGGTATAAAGTTGTCAAGCTATGAAAGGAGATCCATACAAAGTCTCCCTTCTTGCTCTCTCCCCCAGATACTTAGTTTCCCTCTCCAGAGGCAACTATAATGAATTGTTTCATGTGTAACTCTCAAGATATTGGCTGCATGTAAAAACAAATGCATATTTTTTCTTATACACAAAAGGTATCCTACTTACATTTTAATTTAAAAATTTAGCACTGACCGGTTTGGCTCAGTGGATAGAGCATCAGCCTGCGAACTGAAAGGTCCCAGGTTCGATTCTGATCAAGGGCATGTACCTTGGTTGCGGGCACATCCCCAGTGTGGGGCATGCAGGAGGCAGCTGATCGGTATTTCTCTCTCATTGATGTTTCTAACTCTCTATCCCTCTCCCTTCCTCTCTGTAAAAAATCAATAAAATATATTTAAAAAATTAATAAAAACTATTGCTATATGACTTTAAAAAGAAAGATTGAGAGAATGAGATGTGGATAAAGAGGAATGGTAGAGTTTTTATGTGCTGGCCTTGTCAGGCATTATAAAGAACTAGAGGACCAGTGCCAAATTTGTGCATGGGTGGGGTCAGGTTGGCTTGCCCCAGATGGGGTGTAGGGGGCTGATCAGGGGTCAGGCCAGCTAGGGAGAGGAGCAGAGGCCGGTTGGTGGCCTGGCCCTGTCCCCTGGTGGAACTGCTTGAATTTCCGGGGGGAGGGGGGGGCGGCAATTTACATATTAGGCTTTTATTATATAGGATGTGGATAAATAGAATTATGGACTCTGCCCTATACTTAAATTACATGCAGTCCTCGGGTTACATCAGAGATCCATTCCTATGGCTCAAAGCAACTTGATTTTTGCCATAAGTTGGAGTCCAACTACATATGCACCTATGTCACTCAACATGGAGCACATACACAACAGTAATGAAGTGAAACAGTAAAAAATAAATTTAAAGAAAGATAATAATTTCTGACCTTTACTTGTGGTAAATAAATAAAAAACATAAAGCATATGTACATATGTTGAAATGATGGAACTTTTTTTTTTATAAATACTGTAAATGGGAGATGGCGACATGTGGAGAGCAGCTACAGTGTATGGACAGGTTCAAGCCTCAGCCTAATGAGAGGGCACAATCCTCTCATTGCCGCGTGCAAGTCCCAGCTTGGAGAGCAGAGCCCTCCCAGCACAGTTACAGCCAGCAGCTACAGTTGTGAGCTTGAACCTCTGCTCCGAACATGTGGCCCCACGTGGCTGAGTGATGTGGGTTTGATAGAATTCAGGTGCATGTAATTGAGTTGGATTGAAACCCATGAGAATGTTGTAAACATCTTGACCATGTCCTTACTTTGCCTTGTGGAATTTGGCTATAAAATAAAGACACGGTTTATAGTCCATGGCACTGTCACTAGCTCTCCATCAGAGAGGACAGTGTCCCACACAGACCCAGCCTTTTCTCTTGTCTGTCTTTTCTCCATCCTTCACCGCCCCCTCTCAGGGTCACCGAAC
The DNA here is from genome assembly GCA_004026665.1 of Murina feae. Taxonomy (NCBI): domain Eukaryota; kingdom Metazoa; phylum Chordata; class Mammalia; order Chiroptera; family Vespertilionidae; genus Murina; species Murina feae. Next base: position 2,964 of record PVJC01036478.1, on the reverse strand, counting down.
CTGGCTGAGCTGGCGTGGCACATAAGGCACCCAATGTGGGTCTGAGTATGCCATGGCCAGGTCAGCTTGCCACAGTGACGTAACCACGAAATGACATAAGTTGAGTCCGATGTAACCCGAGGACTGCCTGTATATATTGTGAAAAATTTGGGAAATGTAGAACATGTTCAGGGATTGACTATAGTCCAACTTACTCTGGTTGGTTACAGTCATATTTCTTCACTTCAACTCATAAACTTAAGGAACAAATACATATGTTGCTTACTTGACATTTTATATACAACAAATTGTGAGTTCAGTTGTAATTGAGTTTTTAGAATATATCACATTTATGAAAAATTAGTATCATGGTACATTTATAAAATGGAATATTCTGCCTTAAAAAGGTAGGAAATTTTGATACATACTGCAACATGGATGAACCTTGAAGATGTATTCAGTGAAATAAGACAGTCACAAAAGGACACAAATACTGTATGAGCTCTCTAGAGTAGTCAAATTTATAGAGACAGTATTTGCCAGGGCTTGATGGGAGGAAGGGATGGGAAGTTAATGTTTAATGGATACAGAATTTCAGTTTGGGAAGATGAAAAAGTTCTAGAGATGGATGATGGCAATGGTTGCACAATAGTATTAATGTACTTAATGCCACAGAACTATACACTTAGAAATGGCAAAAAGGGTAAATTTTATATTTTACCACAGTAGAAAGGAAATAAGCGATATTTTAGGTTTCGCCAAGAGAGCATATTGAGAGTATAATGGAAAAATATTTGTGTAACTACTATAATATAATACATTATTTCATAGGTGTTATCATCAGGAAAACACACCGGACCTGCTAAATTAACAAATGGAAAGAAGCAGTAAGTACTTAAAGAAGCTTACAACTTCACGAAATCTAGAGATTTTTCAGGTCTTTGGGCTGGACTAAATTTAACCTGCCCTAGAAAACTAGTGGGGTCTCTACCTTCACAAAACTAGGTAGAAACCTTCCACATCTACCCAGGTTGATCATTTTAGTGGTTAACAGACTTTACAGTCTTCATAAAGTGCTGTATAAATCCATCTTTTCACATGGTTGGACAAGTTCTCTTAGCCAACCTTTGCCTGAAAGAAAATAACTACTTACAATACATTATGGGGAAAAAATTTGTGTATTATTTGTAAAAATATTAAACTTGTTTTCTAGGATCCATTTAAGAAAGATATCACGTAATGCAGATTCTGGCTATCCCATCCATTCTGACTCAGAAAGTCAGGTAAGATTAAACTGAATTGATACATCGCACACTTTTAATTAGTCTGGCAAAAGCTAATGAGTGGGGATAAAAATCAAAAGTAAAGTATTAATTGCCCTAAGGAAATGCTTTTGCTTTAAAACATTTTCTACCAATACTAAATTGTTCCTAAAAGAAATTTTAAAACTATGCGATGTTTTCTTTTCCTGCATTAAAATTATATATAAATGTTTCCAAATGACTTTCTCCTTACAGACTGAAGCCATTCAGGGGCTTGATGGCTGTGCTTCTTTGCTGCGGAACATTTTGAGAAATGAAGATTCAGGTTTTATTCATTAAATGCTTCTGTTTTGATCACCTTTTCTCAGTTAAATAGTTCCCTTAATGTTTATGAATTTTTGTTTTAATTAATAGGTTCAGAAATAGTATATTCAGAAAATAGATGTAATTCCAGACCTTTAGAAGGCAACAGACATGGATCTAAAAAGAAAGGACATGAAAATCATACTGTTCCTTCATTAGTCCGGAAAGAGATTTGTAAGTCTTTTTTTACTTTTTTATTTGAATATAATACTTAATTCTTAGGGTTTAATAAATTGTCAGGATTATGCAATTGGTCTTCCATTTTAATAATAAGTTGGTTATTCAGGTGTGTGTGTGCTTATGTCTCTCTTTCTCTATTCAGCTTCTAATTGCTAAGTAGTTACTTTGTTTATCACCATGTTCCCAGGAAGTAAAGTAGATAAGAGACTGAGTTTTGTAGGAGAAAAGATTAAAACTCAGAATGACATATGGGAGATATATAAAGTTATCTTTGTTCTCCTTGCCACTTGTTTTCATAGATAATACTGGTTGGGTTACATTAAGTGTATACTTACTATTTTTAAATTATTGTGTATGTATATGTCCTAGTAGATTTGGTAGCTCAACTTGTCGAGCTACATTGTTAGAATACATGGTACATAAGAAGATAAAATTCCAAGTTGGGTAGATATGTAAGGAGAGAGAGCCTGTCACTGGTTGACGGTGAATGTAGGCAAGGATATTTTACATCCTCACAGTTAACTTGCTGACTTAATTAAATGTAATAATTCAGCAAACAGCTTAGAATAAGCAAGTTTTACTTATGTTGCCCTTTGGAGACATATAGAAAAAGATAGCCCAAAATAGAGATAAAGATGTCCATAATGGGAATTCAGATGGACAAGAATGGGACTAGCTAGTTCCACAGTTCAGGTGGGCAGCTCAGTGTTAGCACGGCAGTGCTTGCTGAGATTCACCTCAGGCAAGAGGTGAACTTTAGAAAACCATCTACAGCAGTAGTCCTGGATATTAACAGATCAGGATCCAAGCAAAGAAGCTGAGAAAATGCGGTGAGAGCATGCATAGGACTGGAGGTTGATGTTCCATATGACCTCTGAGTCAGAGAACTAAGGAGAGGAAACAACCTAGTAACCCATGTTGGAGACCAGTCATATTTAGCCTCACGTTATCTTTACCTGCACTGATCAGGGTGGTAGTCACTAACCATTGAGTGTTTGAAGTATGCCTAGTACAACCAAGGAGCTGAATCATAAATGTTTTTTAATTTTAATTTATTTAAACTTGGAAACTGTTATTTGATCCAGTTATTAGAAACATTTAAGCTTGTTTGGAATAACATGGGTACATGAATGTACTTTTTCAATTGAAAATGTTATTAAAACACAGAGCAATTATTTCT